>JZLH01S0316065.1:0-15027 GCA_001188425.1 Eucidaris tribuloides
TTTTTTCTTCTTAATGTGTAAACCACTCCGTACCAGTGAAGATATTAGAGATAATTATGTAGTACAGGAAGAATGTTATCAGTTCATCATAGTGGTTGGTAACTGTTTACGTTGTTTGTATGTTTTTAATACTGGTGGAAAGCACATTTTCATTGTGGACGATAAAACCCTATTATATTATATTATATTATATTACATTACATTACAGTCATTACGTGACATACATTAGAATATATTCTACAAAGAGAAAGGTATACCTATTAATTTTTTTATCACAAATCAATTATGCAAACAAACAAACAAAAAAGTTGCACAGCAGTTATCAACGTACTTCAGGCACATTGCCATCCCATGTTTTCTCGGGTGGGGGTGGGGGAGGGGGTTGAAGTAATGAATATCATTCAATAATTAATCTTTTATTATGTATGTAATTTTATTGAATTATCTTTCATTGTGTTATATTTATTTATTTACGTTCTATTTTACAATCATAATGTGTGTAGTTATATAATTTTTGTTTGTATTTGTCTCGCGCTACTTTTGATTGTCATACATGTATATAGCAGGGCGCTATTGTAAAGCAGTTTTTAACTGAATTGGCCTGCCCAGCTTTCTAAAGCAAACGTGAATAAATAATAATAAATAAATAAATGCACGTGCGTGAGCACAAGTACGGCGTATGAGCAGAACGTCATCATAGATAAAGCCTAGGTGTTTTCCAATAATTTGTTCATTGTCGTTTATTCATGATCATTAAGACCTTTCTGGTCAAATCATGAGGCGTGTCCAATTATCGCACTCAACCTTAGCACATACATTTCCCACTGTGCATGATTGAAATCAACATTAGACTAATAAATGTCACCCATTGAGGTAATGTCTGCAAATGTTTATCAAGTAAGAAGCTAATGTAGCTAATTATCATCAAATAAGTGTTACCTCGCGGTGGCGCCACGGGGGGAGGGGTGGGGTCGTCGCCCTATGATTTTCAAAGTAGTGGTTGGGTCTTTTGTTTTTAATTTAGCCCCTCGGTTTCAATTTAAAAATGCGTCTTATGTAATAAAGATACATGTCATCATGCGATTCACTTGCTCAGGTTCCTAGCATACACTTACGAAGGCTACAAAGCTTGCAAAACCGGGCTGCTCGTGTCATTTTTAAGTTTGATCGTCGCCATGATGCCATGCGACTGATTCAATAACTTCATTAACTTCCAATTAAAGAAAGGATTATAGTCAAGTCAGTGTTGTAGTCAAGGCCAAACCCTCAAGGCCAAGGCCAAGGCCAAGGCGTGGATACCCAAAGGCCAAGGCCAAGGCATGAAACCTCAAGGCTAAGTCATTAATAAGGAAATGAAGGAGGATCACGCATGCACAAAAAAGCATAAATACATCTAGAGTTTGACATTCAAGGTGATGTTTAATATTCTGAAGTCAAATTAGTATAGAGTTACCTGTAAAAGAGGCATTACACGTGAGTGCCGAAATCGTATTTGGAATAGAGCAAATATGCATCGAAATGACCTTCCCACATGATTAAGACATGTTTTTTTTTACAAGTTATAACTGTTATACACTATCAAGCCTGAAGTGTCACTTACACTGATACCAAATGTACACCTGAACATTAAAATATTTTATTTTGTTTGTTTTCTAGTGCCTTGTCTGAACTATGTTTTTATGTAAAATGATTATTTTAAGTTTTTTCCTGTTCCACTTCACTTCAGAGCAAGAATCAGATGCTCATTGTGGCAATCAGATGCATAAATTTACATAATTATGGCTAAAGATAATTATAGGTGAAAACATTTGACATCAGAAGGCATAATACCATAAACTTCAAATGCTCAAGTCTTTAATATCAGATCAGACTTTAAAAGTTTCTCCGTCCTGTAAACCAGAGTAAAAAATACAACCTGCACTGTACACAAGGTGAAACAAAAACTACTATAAACTCTCCACCTGACATTTGCTAAACTTTATAAAAGTATAATGATATTTGAAAGCATGGAACATTCACTGGTCTTTGCTGAATATCCTCATATTGCCCCTCTCACTCTCCAAGCAAAAGAAAGAAAAGATAAGTTGTGACAAGAAGAAATACGCTGGCAGTGCAATACATTCAGCGGTTTCTATAATGCACACTTAACCCAGGACCCCCACAGGGCTCTGTAACATAATGAAATAACTTACATAGTAAATTTCCATTTTCATGATTTGAACAAAGGAATTCTTTAACACTGTACAAACATTATTATGCCAAACAAATCACATAAATGCTGATTTGTGTTGGATAAAACTGGTCCTTTATCTGATATTTGTTTTTGACCGATCTGCCCCTAAATATTCCTTTAACCCTATTTCATGCAGACATGCCTGAGTATACTTTCCCCTCATAATGACTATGGAATGTTAAGTATAAGCCCATAACAACAGTCTTTTAATATATTCAACTGCTCATTGCATTTAAGAAACATCATAATTTGTACTTGTAGCATGTTAGCAGACAGACGTGCACGATGTGGTCTCATAATCATTCCACCACGAGTGACACGCTCAATAGGGGCACTATCATTACTTTATCATTATCATTACTATTATTACAGTGTATTGTGTTTGCATGTGTGTGTGCATCTAGAACGCATGTGTGTGTTTTGTACCAATAAATCACTACAACGAACGGGGAGAGTACAGAGAACCCCTCCCAGGGTGAAAGAATATGTTAGCCTCTTTTTAAACCAAAGAATGCATAAAATATAGCATCTGCTGCAGTAAAACAAAGGTGTCGGATGCAAGTGATGATAATATTTATAAGTGACCAACTAAAGGGCAATTAAACCGAATGGGACAACACAGGAAGGGTACCCTATCCTTGGGTGAGAAAAATGGCGCTTTTACTTAACAAAATGTGTAGTCCTAGCCCCATTTCAGGACCTCCTGTTATACATTTACTAGCAATTATCCGTATATCGCGGTTCGTACAGTTGGACATACAATACAATACAAATTTTAATCACGGTTTTAAAAAAGACTTGTATCGGTTTATGAAAAAAAAAATCAACAAGCCTGTGCATGGAAAATACAATTTACATTACAACAGTGACATAAAATTACATGATATTATAATACAATTAATAATGAAACAGAAGTAATTAGAGAAAAAAGAGGGAGAAATAAAATGAAAAATGAAAATAAAAGTTGGAAAATGAATCAGTGTACGAAGAAGAAAAATAATGTTGATGAATTAAGAAAACTGGATTCTTATTTCAAGATTTTACTTACAACGGTATTGACGTATGAAATTTACAAAGCAGGTAAGGTTATTGGTGTTTCTGACTTTTTCGGGTAGATCATTGAACAGTTGCGAAGTAGAGTACAAAAATCCGCGTTTAAGTATTAACGTTGGGTTTGAGAAGGTGAATTTTCCTAGAAATATTTCGTAATGTATACAAACTGTCACGAAGATGGATTCGAAAAGACGAATAGATCGGTGTCAGGTTATTTAACATTTTATAAATTAGAATAAGACTTTGCTTTTCCAGTGACTGAAAAGTGTATCAAGCTGTTTGTCAGCAAATATTAAAGCTTGTGTACTATACATACTGTCAACCCCTTATCACAATTTTGAGTGACATTTTCTATAAAATAAACAATAAACATGATTGTCATGTATTGTTCATGACTTTTTTTTGGGGGGGGGGTTGTCGTGTCGATTTGCACCAATGTCTTCCGCACCTGATGACCTTTTTTTTTCTTGTTTGTCGCTAAATCTGGATACGCCACTGGTTTTCACCCTCCCTAAGATTTTACAATGGCGCCGCCTCTGCGCTACCTTGAGTACAAATACATATTAAAGCCACAGGCTAACATTGACCACAGTTTAAAAAAACTGTGAGCTACATAATCCTCCATGCTCTAAGTGTCTTTGGTAAGGTCTAAAAATGAAGCCCTGAAGAAATTGTATTTCAAAATAATGATTTATTGCTTTAAAAAAGTGAAAATCTACAAGTGCTCGAATTGACCGGATTCATCTGCCCATTTCCTCCCATAGACTTACTGTGTGCAGATCTGGGCGATTTTATCATCCACCGGAGTGCAAATTGCTTATTCATGCATATCTTGCCAGTGGTGGCCTAACTTTTCAAACTTTTGTGTTCTATGGTGTTCATTTGTCCATTTGAATATTACTATGTAGCTCACATATCACAGTTTGACTTTTTTTTAATTTGAAGCTCCACAATGTTAGCCTGTGGCTTTAATCTGTTATAATTATTGGTTGCATTTAGCGTTATCTCTGTAATAATACGCTGACAGTATAACGACGGATGTGACAGTTCATTATTACTTCTACAAGGACAATCATGTATATTCGTTTAAAAATTTTTTTGACAAACAATAATTTGGAGATTCGATTTGCGTGGTTAACGAACCATTCAAGATTGCACACCCTTACGTATCCATAGTAGGCTATATTATTAACTCATTATACAAAGTAATTGTTGTTATTTATGTTTTTCATTTGACGATTCGAATGGTATCATAATCTTTCTGTACACACTATAGCACTTGTTTTACTATTTTAACTATAGTGACTTACAACTCCCATCTTACGGCACCTTTTATTTCATTAAAGGAAACGTAATTGTTCATTAATATTGATCGGATTCTTATTGAGGACTTCCTTACATGCCGAATGTCCGATAAACCAAAAGTCCAATGAAATAAAATTTTGAGAGATCGGGGATTTAAATCCTGATCAACTGAAAGTTCAGATGACCAAAGTTTAAGGGTTCCTATAACGACCAAAGTTCCGATAGACTGAGAGCCCGATAGATCGACCGAAGGTTATATATATCGGCAATCATATAGAAATAGACCTAATAATTATGAAATCAACTCTAAAATGGGGATGGTAGTTATCAAAGTGATGTAGCAATACAAGGCTTGTGGATCTAAAGTAATTCGTGACACACATAATTGCATTGTTACACATTAAACCTTGATCATTAAACGAATGTCGGACATAATTATGCTCCGGCGACAATTGCTGCGACGATTATTTCATGCACTAACCCTGACCTCAATCCTAACCCCGAATCCTAACGCTAACGCTAACCCTAACCCTAACCCTTGCCCTAGCCCTAACCCAAACACTAACCCTAACCCTATTCTGAACTGGAAACCCAATGGCAACCCTAATCCTAACTCATTGTCTTCTGAGATATTGTCACCGGAGCAACTGTCGCCGGAACAAATGTCGGATCACCCATTAAACTTTAATAATTTATCTGACTATATTTCATTCCGTATGCATGAGAAAATGTGGTCTTGGTAGTACACTCCTGCTCATAATTATGGAATATTTTGTTGATACTTAAGTTTTTTCTCCTATATTGTCCAAAATTTTTAAGACAAGAGTTTATTTCACAAAAACGCAGTGTGTGAAATAATTTTTGGATTTCATGAGATGACTAAAATAAAAACTAAAATACGTTTGAGCGCAATAACAATTATATATTTATTTTTTTTAAATCCACAAAAATCATGAAAAAGTATTATATTAAAGTAATTAAAAAAACAACGCAGGAAACTGATGAATTTCGATCTAATGTCATTTATCATTAAATTAACATTAGAATAGTGTCTGTTACAAATCTAATAACGTGCGTAACCACCACGTGACTCAACAACAACAACAACACCGCCATTTATAAACACAGGTTTTAGTGTCGAGTCGGACGCTACAATTATAATTGTTTCACCTGGGGTGAAAAAATATTAAACCCAGACGTACCGTTCACGGAAAAATGGCAACTTCTAAAATGTTTTTGAAGTATTCCATAATTATGAGCATGAGTGTATATTGATGTATTAACATGACAATACTTTAACTGCATCTGATCATTAAATTATATTTGTGATAACTTTGTTATACATATATTTGAACGTACGTTTGTGTTTTTCATATGGTGAAATAAATGAAATCAGGTGAAAGATTGTGGGGTTTACATGGATTTTGAGGAAATTCTTTGAGTGTTTATAAATATAGACATCAATTTTCAAGAGCGCACGTCACAGTGGATAAAGTATGCAACACATTGGTTTGGTATTTGATTTGATTTTTCTCCCGTTTGTGTGATAATTCCATGTAATAAAGTGCAATATCGTTTTATTGTTACAACTTACCCCTAAAAGCATTATGAACCACACGATCAAATTACAATTATATTGAAATTTAATTTCGTTCACAATATTCGCCTCATTGACCTCCGGAAAGTGCAATCTGCCATTTTACACCGATTTAAACACTTATGCCAAACACCGCTCTAATGCAAATAGATTCAATCTCAATCAACCAATTTCGTCTGCCGGTCCCACGTTTGAATTCACTTGTTCGTAAAAGATATACTTTCGGGAATTAACCTGTTGTTTGGTATTGTTATTGTTGTTGTTGTTTGGCCTTTTTCCTGTTCTTTTTAGTAGGTGAAAAATGCTCGTTTGTCCAAAATAAAAACAGCAGAAATCTTTCAACAAAACACAGATGGATTTTACGCCCATTCAACAAAAACAAATATTGTGTAAACTGTGCTTATTTCCAGAGGAATGTATGTGTTGGAATTCCAACACCGTAAAAACTGTGTTTAGCAACTTTTTTTCTAAACACATTCCTACTATTACTTTGTAAACATGTTAAAGGTAAATGACACGATTGGGGGTAGTCCTCAACTCGGGCTGAAACTACGGTACTCTAGAATTAAGTATACTATGCAAGGATTCTACTATACTGTGAAAATCTTGTAGTGAAACGTTTACTCATTCTAAAATGACTAATCTCAATATCCCTCGTGGCAGGCAAACCTGCTGTGTGGCTCTCTATAGGTCCTATTTTTATCGTGCCCTGATAAAATTAATGTTCATGCTTGATTCTCCTTAAAGTAAATAAATTAGAGACAAATCCTTCAGGCTGGGAGGTCCACTCCAGCTGATGTAAATTGGTATTTATTTCAACTCATCTGGTTTTGTAGGCATTTTAAGACTGTGCCCAATCATGTCACTAACCTTTAAAGGCATTGTATAACAATGTTTCCAGTTTTAAAAAATATTAGCTACATGATTTCCCATGCTACCAGTGTCTCTGATGCAGTCTAAAATGAAGCCCTGAAAAAATTACAGTTTAAAACGATCGTTAAGTGCTTTAAAAAAGTGAAAATCACTGAGAGACCATTGAAGCTTTCCCCCATAGACTGCTGTGTTGCAGAATTTCCTATCGGCTGAGACTAAAATTAATGTACCAATTTGTGTCTGCACATATTGTACTAGTGACAGCATAATTGTCCGAACTTTCGTGTTCTAGGGTGTTTATTTGTCAATTTAAATACTGTCAGATATGTCAGATAGCAAAGTTCGACAATTTTTTTTTAAAACGGGTCTTCCACAGTGTTACATAGTGTCTTTAAGATGCTAGGCATCGTGTATTAAATCACTAATCATCGGTGTCCACTTTACACTAATTTTCACATACATTTTCTAAACACATCGTTGCTATCAATTTCTAGGCACATGTTTTTTACAGTTTGCTTAAAGATCTAATGACTTTCTCAAGGGGAGGATTTTATTTCATAAATGACAACGTAGGTTTGATCACGTGTTTCTACGACAAAATGTATTTGCCTTTTACAATCTCATATACCTTGGCTTCCATTAAAGGACTATTTTTGAAAGAAAAGTGACTAAAATTGCCAATTTCATTTTAGTTTATTGATTATTGACAATTAGGAGCATGTATTGTGAAACATGCTCCTGGAAGTGGATTAATCTGAACAGAAATTATTCACAGAGTTCAAACAAAAGTGGTATCAAGCTTGTACTACGTGAATTATATTCTCATTTTATAGTGTGTCTCAAAAAAATGTGCAGGTAAAAACCACCCTCTTTGGCAATAAGAAAATACTCTTGTGACATGGTGCTTACATCAACGTCAAGGGCAAAGTCTCAGGTTTCAAATAACGCTGGTTTTGTTCAATTTGCTTGTCTTAATCTGTTTATTTAAGTAAGAAAGGGTGAAATCACAATTGTGCCACTTTTACTGCAGTCACTTGTAAAAGTGACACAATTGTGAATCCACCCTTTTGTTGTTTACTAAAACAAGCAAATTGAACTAAACAAATGTCAGTTGAAAGCTGAGACTTTGCCCTTGATGTTGATGTAAACATCATTTCACAAGAGTATTTTCTAATTGCCAAAGAGGGCGCTTTTTACTTACACAATTTGTTGAGACATGCTGCAGCACTTCTCAAAAAATTGTACAAGTGAAAAGCGCCCTCTTTTACACTTAGAATATACTGCTGTGACATATGTTTACGTCAACATCAAGGGCGAAGTTTTAACTTTCTAATGTTTTTTTGTTCTGTTCAAATTCCTTGTTTTGATCTCGACTTCTCGAGATATGTTGTAAGCAACAAAAGGGTGGAATCACAATTGTGTCACTTTTACGGGAAGAGGGTTTGCTATCATTGGCTGTAGTAAAAGTGGCACATTTGTGATTTTACCTTTTAGTAGGGTCCATGACTGAACATATCTCAGGATTAAAACAAGTAAATTGAACAGAACAAATGGCATTTGAAAGCTAAGACTATCCCCTTGATTGTGATATATGCATGACATCATAAAAATGTTTTTTCTCTTAAATTACAAAAATGAGGGCCCTTTTGACTTGCACAATTATTTTTGAGACACACTGTAGATACATGCGAATGGTATTTCATTAGACGTCTCTGTGGATTATGCTTAGAAAATTAGCCTGACTGTTGTATATTTTATATGATTGAAATGTATTATTATATTATTATAATATAATACATTTCAATCATATAAAATATACAACAGTCAGGCCTAGTGTATCGTGTGATGCGTATGACGTAAATAGATATATATTACATCGGTCGTATTGCGATTATATTACTTAAGCGTGGATATTCTCTCTTCCTCACTAATTTACACTACTGCGGAGAGACCGCAGCCTATGAATTTATTATATTCACTAGTAGTACAAAAATGGACAGTTAATTAATATTTTGTCTTTTTCATGTTCGTGTCGGTACGTCAACATATCATTCATGGCTTCTACACTTGTTCAAACTAGGTTACATACACCGTATGATTTATAACCTCTTTGAAATTAAGGTCAGTGTGATAAGCCTTTATTAGCTGATGATCAGCTCATGTATCATAGTCGATAATGTAATTAAAAACCAAGGATATGCCGGCCACGTGAAATAACCATAAATAAAACTCCTTAACATTCAGTTTCAAGAGCACTGGGAGTGATGGGGCGGTTGCCCCGTGCCCTGCACGAAATGCAGATAACAAAGAAAAAGAAAAAGAGATTGCAGGAGAGAGAAAGGGGGTATGACATATAGCACTTCTTTTACCTTTCCTTTCTTACCCACTTAAAAATATCTTGCACAATAAGACAATAAGACACACCGTTTGGGGCAAGAAGACCTTTATTCTCTCATCAAATTGTCTAACTCCGGTCCCCTAAAATATTATTCTGCTATAGCAGTCATTCAGCCTCAGTCCCACTGTGGCGATTATTTTAGCGAAACGCAACGAATCGAAATGGAAACCTCGAATTGTTGCTTCAATAAAACTGCCATCTGTTTCTCAAGATCGTTATCGATGAACGAATCATATAAATTTAGAAATGGTTAAATTGATGACATTACGGTTTCTTGTAATTAACTATTGTAGTATAGGTCAAGATGGCTATATACGTTGATTGAGTGAACGTAACCATTGTTGATGTTGTTTTCGTGAAGACATAGGCATCTTTACTGTGAAATGATTCGGCATTGTGATCAAATTAGGCTACAGACATATAAAAAAATTAGAATTTTAATACAATTTTGCCAAGCGTTTGCCAAAATAAAGGAACTCACCTGTACAATCCGGGATTACTTGACTGAATACTGACATCATCTGTGAAGAAATAAAACAAAACTGAAATATATTTGGAGACCGTTTCTGTTTGTTGTTTTTTAGTCAGTGATGTTAAATCAAGCAAAAATTTCACATATAGCTAATAGCCATTGACATTTTAACACTTGTTTGCATTATATTATTTATGATAAACCCGTTGGTGACGATTTGATTTCAAGATAAAAGGCATTTTCCATAGACCCCAACACGAGTTTACTCGCTACTTAGTCTCCAACGGGTTAATTATCCTTTGTGTTATTGTTTTATTTATGTTCAAAAAGATAAGAATAGACAATGTGACAATATATAATGAATCGGTGTGAACAAGATTGCGTATTAATATTTCAAACAAAGCAATCTAAGGAGTTAGAGTTAAGATCCTCTTATAATTTAAGTGATGTTATGTGAAGGTAGTATTTGTCATGAAAAATTATAGAAGAAGAAGAAGAGGAGGAGGAGGAGGAAGATGATGATAATGATGATGATGGTGATATTGATAACGATAAGAAAAATAAGAACGAGAACAAGAATGAGATGGAGAAGAAGAACAAAAAGGAAGAGGGGTAGTTAGAGGAAGTGGGAAAGGGGATCCCTAGTCCTGTGAATATTCAAATAGGGAACATATACACACAAGCTAACAGAAATGGGTCCTTTAAAATCGTTGGTCGACCCCAAGACCCCAAGACCCCATCCCAGTCCTGTTGATATTATGATATTTTTAAACCCACATTGATTTCAGGAAAGAGCGGGCAAAAATATTAATGTATTCATACAATTACAAATTTACATTACTTTACTCCAGCCACAATCACCAGCAATAACCAAGCGATTTTGTGGCTTTATGTATTCCCAGTCATGTTTGCCATTGCCATGGTGACCTTCGTGTATTTGTTCAATTAAGTGACATTGAAATTGTTGACCGCAGTAATGACACAAACACTTCTATCGATTTATAAGTTTTTCTTGGATCTGTATATAGGTCTCGGTCATATTGATAAAACGGTGTGAAATGTGAGAGGAGCGCCTATCCAGCGTCATCGATTTCCTTTATTTAATTAGTAAAGCAGAACGAGAAAACTAGACCAGTTCGACTGCGCGTAGCCGATAAGTATGTTTCCTCTATTGGACTGTAGGGCATAGACCAAATAACGATTTAGAAAAAAAGTTCCGTATAGTCTCCAGATTGGTATTGAAAAATAACATTACAAATTGATTAAGATGAAGTTGCTGATGAGAAAAAAATGTTGTTCTCCATTTTTTACATGCGCATTGATGAGATAATCGACTAATTACTGAGGCAAATTCCTCAGTCCCATTCCAAGAAGGAATCACCGTCAATAGCGATTTCACAGACACAAACATTACTCGCTAGATTGCTCTTTACAGCTATGTTATTAATATTTATGAATACATGTGGCTCTACATTAATGCACATTGGAATGCAATGGAGAAGGTATTCTTTTGAATGAACCTAACAAAAGCCATTCACGCAGTTCTCCATTACTTATAGAATGACTGCGCTCAAATGCCTCACCAAAGTTCCTATTCAGTTTTCAAACATCTGCGGTATCACAAAAGCATTGTGACTACATAGGTTGTCAATCACTCCCACGTTTACGAACGAGGATATGACCGAGTGACATTCCAGCCACGTAATTTATTTCTGCACACGGTGAAAGTCCCCGGTAGTTTGTACACTGCTAAAGTGTACTTGGTCACGACATTATAAATAACCGTCATAATTAATTAATTTTCTCAAAAACGCGCACATGCCTTTAGGAGAACAAACCCGATTTACGGGTTTAGTAATATTTGAATAATCATCATTAGGGATTTGTAAAATACCACTGATGGGACTACGGAAAATCACGATAAATGGCCTTGCCCTACAGTCCATATCACTTGCACTCTCACCCCAATTTTATGTTGGACTGAAATGCCTCATGCAAGTATGCAATAATCTGATCAAAAGTCCTAAAGTTACAATGTTAATGAGCTCATTTCAAACATGTGCAAGGGTCTCTGACCTTTGACCTAGGTTTTGAATTATGGCATTAAAGAGCTAATCTAATCTGTTCATCGGTGCCTCATAATACTTGACCTAAGTAAAATTGAAATCTTATTAGCTGTTCTTAAGTTATCGCAGTAACGAGCCCAAATCAGATATGTTTTAGGCCCTGTGAGCATTGACCTTTGACCTTTCAACTCCAAGATTTAATCAGTTCATTGTTGCATCATAGTTCATATATGATCCTAGTTTTATTGAAAAACCCAATCACAGGTTCTTACTTATCGCGGTATTCGAGAACTGGTAAGGGAAGGACGGACAACCCGAAAACATGATGACTCCCTCATTTTAGGTGCGGAAGCATAAAATGAACATTATGGTTTTTATCTGAATAGTTTTAAAATAGTAGGCGTAATAGGTTTTTGGTATCATAATAGTTATCTGAACTGAAATATCAAACCAGAGACCAATTCTGATCGTGTAATTCAGGTGTAATGTCATATTTTCTGTCTTACAATAAGCTGGGTCAGATTGCAGGAAAATAACATGCTGAGTTACATTGCTACCACCTATCGCAGCCCATATACATTTTGTCCCCATGTATATTAAAGGCATCGTACTGTATAACATTGTTTCCAGTTAAAAAAAAAATCTGAGCTGCACGATTCCCCGTGTTACCAGTGTTTCTAATAAGATCTTAAAATGAAGCCCTGAAAAAAATTGCAGTTGAATATGATCATTATGTGCTTAAAAAAAGAGAAAATCATTGACCGACTATTCCAGTTCCCCCCCATAGATTACTGTGTAGCAGAATTTTCATCAGCTGATGATAATTCATTCGTCGATTTTTATCTATAGATATTTTACGAGTAGCATCATAACTATCTGAAGTTTTTGTGTTCTAGGGTGTTTATTTCTCTATTCCAACACTGTCAGATAGCAAAGTTTGACATTTTTTAATGGGGCATCCACAATGTACAGGTACGCCGCTTGATCACATTATGATCCGAAGTACATGTACGGCCGGGTTCATAAACACCCATAGTAGTAAATGTGGAACATGTGGATGTACTGGTGTCAATTATTAAAAAATAAATAAACTTCTCTGGAAATCTCAATAAGAATTGTGCATAGAATTTTGTGGGGTTTTTTTTTCAAACAAGCATTTTTTTTATTCAAACATTATGATTATATCGAGTATGATAACTCATAAATAAACAGGGGCAAGTATATAATTTCCATGCGTCAGTAGGTTTATCTTTGATATGATATGACATATGAATTTCTTAACAACAGAAAACGCTCCTCTTTGCGCAGAGAAATCCGAGGTACCGCACAGGTCATGCGTCACTGCTCTCACACCGTCCTTTGTATATGAGGAAGCGACGTCATTGTTCACATTCACACTCGAACGCATAATAATAAAGGCTGCTGGGACTGAGAGAAAATGTTTGTGTTTCGTTTTTGCCAATTCCGCGGGCCTTGTCCTAGCCAATAAAATTAGATTTTTACATTTTTAGAATCCTCAGACTTCCCTCTACACACATCTATCGTCAATATATTTATAGATGGCGCACTTTCATTTTATGAAGCGACTATGTCAGAAAAATTGTGAAAAGGGGGGATCTTCCACGAGATTTTTTACCAAAAAGGAAGTCTTTAGACTCAATTTCGCGGGTCATAACATTGACTTCTGTCACATATTTTGATCTAAACTTAAAGAGAAACATTTGACTATCATAAATCTCGTGTCAATAGTATATAAAGTTTGTAGATTTGCTACAATGGCAAAAAATGTGCCAAAAACGACGGTTTTAGTTCCAGTTTACCATTGTGTTGCAAAACTGTAGACCATGAAGAAAGTAAAAGATCGCTTAGAAATTGATATGTTTCATTTGATTCATTATTTCACAGAAGACAAGATACAACACAATATACGGGCATTATGCAACAATTCTAAATAATACAGTTGATCATTTAGAAGAATGTCACTGCAACAAATAGATCTCAACTAGATGTGTACCACCAGGGACGTCTATCGGGGGGGGGGGCAGGGGGCAGTCGCTACCCAATGAAAAAATTGGGGGAGGGGCGGGCATTGCATCCCAATAATTTAAAACTTTAAAAAAATCCTAAAATGTAATGCTAAATTCATTTAAAAAGCATTACAAAGCATGCATTATAAAACTATTACACTTAAAGCCCAAGTTTAGTTTTGGGGATTTCAGAAGCATAATTTGGCCTACGAGGTTATCATAATATGAAATGATTTTATTTGAACACTTACGGAATATTGAAGGCATGACCATTATAATTCCGTACCTGCAAAGGTCTGAATTCAAGTCCAAATGGACTAAATTTTGTGAGTGCGAGGTCATAAAATATTTCGATTATTGTCGGGGGATTGGTAAACATAATATTGATCCAATTAAGTCGTCACCCGCCTAAAAGATGGAGATGCGTGCAGACAGTGTTTATGCGTCATTTAACACCGATATGATAAAACTTTCAGAAAGCGTTGGGTAACCTAGTAACTGAACAATTAAACATTGCATGTAATGCTCCAATTTGGTAATTGATTCTGCCGAGTAATTCATTCTATTGCTCCTAAGTGATAATAATATAGTTACTCTTTATTTATCTACGTTTCAATTTAATTTCTTTATGGAGAAACTAGTTGTGTTTCATATGAATTTAAACAATCGGGTTCTTAGTAATACAACAAAGTGCGGAGAGATGAAATAACCTTGCATGTGTGCACACAATATCAATATAATGTAATTCTTGACAACTTCATAGTTTAATATACGTGTACGTGTACTTTCATCCGCTATCAGCAGTCAATATTCTTGCGAATATATAACAAGAATATTATATGAGACACAAATCTTCTCGACTCGTCTTTCATTTTCTTTCTATTCATTTTAACTAATACTTGAATAGTTCCCAATTTTCAGAAATGATTCGACTCATTTGAAGTATTTACCTTTAATACCGCTTTTAGAAATGTTAATTACATTCGATTCTTTCAAAATAATG
>JZLH01S0316076.1:19689-31391 GCA_001188425.1 Eucidaris tribuloides
CATTTTCATTTTTATTAATTTTCTAAAATTTCTGCCCTGTGTCCTGAACAAAATTTTGTCCCGTTTTGGCGGGACAGAATCATTCAATTCACACAGTGCAAACTTTGTTCGTTTTTTCCAGTGTTGGGTGTATGTGGTCCATATAGGACCACATACATAGTAGGTGTGTTAGTAAGAAAATATCACAAAAACTGTCACGACTTACCGATGTTGTACTTCGCCCGCACAGTACCGGTCACGATCATGTGACAACAGCCGATATGCATGTGACAAAATATTCTTATTCAAGCTGTTTTTAATTACAGTTACGTGTACCGTTTCGTTACTCCATATGGAATAGCGCCATCATCAGTATCCATAAAAATAATATAGACTTGATATCGATTATTTATAGTCACCCCACTATACATGTATGCCCACTCACGAGAGCTACTAGTACTTGACTCTATGTACGATTTTAAAATTAATACAATGCCAAAATTTGCATTTCTGAATGAACATGAAATAATTTCAGCTTTTTATGAATTAACCACATGATGGCACAAACATGTTTGATGAATGATGTAAAACAGTTTCGACTTTCCTCAGTATAGGAGCACGTCCAATATCAGAGACTTTTTCTGCTCTCCAATTTCGGAGATGGTCTCCAATATTGGAGACTTTTTTTGTTTATTTACCTCTGAGCAGTCGGGATTATGTTATGGCAACGTAGGAATGTGATATTCAGAATCCTCGAGGGATTTAACCCCAGATGACAGTCTACTTTGAAAATTCACTGTCTCCACCAAGTTATGATCGATTAGATCTATTTACATTTTGCAGCAATTATCGATAGCAAAGTTGCTGATGGTATCGATTACCAGCATATTATGACTGTTGTCATTATCAATATTATTATTCTTGTAAATTATTAATAAATTTGTATTAGACCCTATGTAAATCCAGATCTAACGTTAATTATTTCCACTGCCATGACCACTGTGGGATTGTGTACAAACTGAAATCATAGCTACGCATCATCATAGGCTATTAGAATAAGCAATAGAAAATAGGGGTCATCGTTAATTCTAGAGCTCTTGTTATCCATGATTTACATACACATGCACCGGTCATTAAACATTGATAAGAACACAATTCTGTGCGCAATAGCATTTTTGGCCGATTGCACAAAAGCGGGTTGTGCTCACTCATGCGTGTAATACTTTCAATATGAACAGTGTCATCAGATAGCTTAGATCCAATGTAAAATATTCATATCAAAAAATAATCTCTAGATCATGAAATTTTTGTGTAATAAATATTTTTCTAAGTGTCTATTTTTTTTTGATACACAGTGTATTACATCCTGGCATCACTAAATTAGGCTTGAAAGTAGCGCCCCCCCCCCCCCGATTAAATTTTATTTCCTGCCCTGATTGCACTATACTTGTACGGTGTGTAATGTTAGTGTTGTCTCTGTCAAAGGAGGAGGATTGATAGAGCCAACGATGACACTGGCTGAAGCTTCCTGACATCTTAATTAGATCTGAACACTTTGGCCGGCAACCAATTAGCGAGCAAGAAGTTTGTGATTTTTTTTATGTACATGTATCAACCAACCCCGGCCCAGTCGATACAATAATTGACTTGCCATTTTCAAATTTGACCAAATATTTCTGATTTTTTTTTTTTACTGTGCACATTACTCTATACTGAATTAAACTAGGACAAGCAAAACCACTGCAACAAAGACTGACAACATCAAAAAATATTGTCAGTCTTTGTCACTACTTACATATGCTGGACTTGAATTTGAGTGTAACTATGACCGAGTAGGGCTTACATGATAGATTTCATAGAAATTGAACCATTTTATTTATTTTCTTTTAAATAGATCTCAGTCTACTCTACAAACTTGCTGTCATAATTTCTGAATGTTTTTTTTTTTACCCATTGGAGACGATTTCATTTCACTATAACGTGCATTTCCCATAGACCCCAACTCGTGCTTAGTCTCCAACAGGTTAATTAACCATGAAACTTTTGGCTCTGTACAGGATTCTTTATTTGTTATAACCCAAGCCGATAACTGCTTTAAGAAATCCTACTCTATCTCTCAAACTACTTTCAGTTTTCACACTTTGTTGTATGTTCACAGATATGCACAACCAGCTGGAATGGATTCACGTTACGATAATTACAGCAGTGATGCGTATAATTCATCACTCCATGCCCCTCGATATGAAAGACCACCTCCATGGATTCCCCCAAATGAGGTGAGTGACAAGGAAAATTTTGACAAATTCTTGTTAACTCACAATGATTTTTTTTTTACTTTTTCTTCAAAAGTCACCAGAGGTGTACACATAAAAGTACTGTTAAAATGGAATGTCAACTGTGATGTTATTTCATGATTTTTTTAATTGCTCACTCTATGGTTGTGATGGTCTATGCAATTAAACATACCCCAAATTCATCTTCCTTTACATAAGCAAAAGTTTCCATTTTTACAGTATTTATCAAAACAATGCCATTTGTCACAAAGTTTAAAGCTGCTTAATTCCATGTGATTATGTCAAAACTCATGGACATCTCAACCAGAAAATTAGGACAGCATCTCAGTAGACACATCTGCAAGATGAACAGGCCTCAATTATGAAAGGTATCACAGTAGAATATGTTGTGAATGACTGATGAAAAAAGTGTCTGATTGATTTAAACTAAGTTTGGGTTTTCAGTCTGACCATGAAAAATATAAATCACAAAACGTGACTGTAACCCCCAAAATCAATGTCCAAGATTAGGATTATGAACCTTTGTGTTATCAACTTTCAATCTTGTGGGACAAGATTGCTTATTTAAAGACAAAATAATTTTTTTTATTCACTCCTGTAGTACTGGTACTAGTAGTCACATTTTGCAAATACTTTATCTCATAACCACTGAATCAGGGAAACTAGTAGTATCAGTGGCGTAAAGAGCCAAATCATTTAAAGGTAAATGACATGATTGGGGCTAGTCCTCAACTTTAGGGGTTAAAACTATTCTAGAATCAAGTAGATAATGCAAGGATTCTACTGTGAAAATTTTGTAGTCAAGCCAGTGATTAATTTAAAGGCACTACCATTAATATGCCTTATGACAGACAAATCTGTTGTGTAGCTTTTGTGGGATTAATTTCTCTCGGGGCATGAGAGAAAATCAGTACTGGTATGATTATGCTTGATTCTCCTTAAGTAAACAAATCCAAAACAAATCCTTCCAGCCAGGAGATACATGCCAGCTAGTATATCTTTCATTTTTTATTTCTCCCAATCATGTCAATGTCCTGGGATCAGATACAAATGAGCCAAATCATTTGGGGATTGGAAAGAAAACATACATACACAAATTTATCAATATAAGTCTCTTTAAACCATGATCAAATTTCATAGGGTGGGGGCCTGATCTGACGTCATTGACAAGTAGACAAGATTATGCAAACATTTAAGAGTACAATTCGGTATTTGCCAGAAGTTACAGTTTACCGGGATATGGACAAAATAACAACGAGTAAGGAAGGTGTTTTCCTACGTTACACAAGAAACTTCCTGTTGACCTCAGTGCAACTTTTTTTTCTTATTTTACATTTATTTCTTGTCTTTCCTTTTGTTTTTCATTGTTTCCTTCCTTCCAGCGAAGAGGACACCCTGATTATGACAATAACTTGACACAGTTCCTCCTACGTTCTGTAAAGTTCAGGCGGTCAAAACACACAGAACAGGTAACTATGAACAACCGTGACTGAACCTCACAACTAGAGCTACGTTCATGTTAAGAACTAGACAAAATATGTTGATATCTTGATTAATGGTAAACTGACAGATGTCTACTCCTCTATTTCATAAATGTGTAAAATCTTAGTGATGTATCATTTTAGTAAATGTATTGTGATTTTACATGTGACCGCCCAGCTCAAAAACCACAAAAAGTAGACCAAAATGAATTTCACTTTCTGCATAATTTTAAAGAGCAAGTTCTAAGTTTTAAATTGATATATAATTTGTAATAATTGGAAATCTTAACTCATTCAAAGAGCGATTGAAATAAGAGAGTGTTTAGAGGTGAGTGCAGTTTTCCAGAAAAGGGAAAAAAGCGGGATTTAAAGATAAGGTTCACTCACCATGCAGAACCACCTGTCCGAATAATTGCTAATATCTTGGTTTCAGTCTCGTTTTAAGCCACCAAATTTTCACAGTTGGTAGATAAAATACTATTCTTTCAGATAAGACAAACTTTAGAAATTTGAGTCGGTCAACCCTAATTCCATACGTTGGTCTATTACTAATGAGAATCATAATCTACTCTTTTGTAGGTTTGGAGCTGGGCAGTCATACATATGGCATAGTTGGTCTTTGTGACTGTAAAGGTTGTCCAAATGGTCACCTATACCTAGAACCATTAAAAATGAAGGTGCAGTTGTCAGGAACCGAAGAATGCCTAAGAACTCACTTGTTTCATTTCTTGTTATTTAGAAAGAAGATTAAGAAAATAATGATTGATTAAAGTAAACTGGAAAATTGTCATATATCCATTTAGTAATAATTGTGCTGTCACTTCTGTGTTACCAAATTGTCACATTTCCATACGTGAACAATGATGTAACATACTCATGATGGAAAATATGCTTAAAATCATATGTGCTATCATGTAAAAATTAACATGAAGAAAGACCAAATTAATATCTACAGGTGGAATTATCAATGTACATGTATGTTTCCAAAACCAAATTGATTAAGAATACTTCAAAATATCTCCTTCATGTGAGCAATACTAATTGTAATCAAGTTATTACTTAAAGATATATAATTATTTATTGTTAATTTCATAGACTTCTAAATATCACATGGTCTCCACTCTCCTGGTATCATTTTCCATGTGTTCTTTTCCAAGCTTAGATCAATTTATGAAACCTGAAAAATAAAAATCAAAATTAGTATTTCACATCTGTAAAGCGATTTTTTGTGAAATCATGAAATCTTTAACATCACATTTCGTAGAAAGTTAAATTTAGATTATCACACTTCAACATTTTTACAGTACAATCTTGTATTTTCCCTTTCAGCTTGGTTTTAGTATACGTGGAGGAAGTGACTATGGCTGTGGAATTTACGTGTCAGGGGTAAGTGAAGGATTAAATCGCAATTTGAGTCTCATTCCTTTTAGTTTTGAAAACATGTACAGATGAAGTCCCAATTTGATTTACTAGTGATGTTGATACCAAACTCCATCTGGGATATCTGGTTTTATCGAATTCCTTATTTTTTTTTGGTAGTAGTGCTTTTAATTTGATATCTGTTGCACTTCCAAACATTAATGGCTCAGTTTTCGTCGTTTCAGAAGAGGAGAGAGATGTAAGTGAATTTTGTGGTGCATAACAGAGCAATCTTGTTCTTTTTTTTTTTTTTTGGTTCTGAACAGGAAATTAGTATCTGTGTTTTTGTTTCCTTTATTTTCTGCTTGTCAGATTGGGTCTGATAGTCAGATCGGGTCTCCTCGGGGACCTGGTACTGGTACCCTGGTAAACCAGTAGTATCTGTACAGGTAGTAAACCAGTACCAGCTGTCCCAGGTTGGTGTCAGGAAGGGCATCCGGCTGTAATTATTTTTTTCTCTCCACAAAAACTTCGCAATTTATGAATTTTGGTAATAGTACGAGGAGTCAGGGATTAAACCGGATTTAAAACCTGGATTACTACTACTACTACTTCTAGGAAGAGATGGCTAACAATTTACATGACCTTATCACAGTACAAACTGTAATTTGTTACACCCAAGTTTCATTCACTACATTGTTCAGTTTTGTGTGTTTCTTCAAGCAAATTTTGTGATTGACAATAATCTTGTTTGTATCCTTGTAGGTAGTCCCAGATTCCTGTGCATACAGAGTGGGGATGAAACCTGGAGATCTTATTATGAGTGTCAATGGCATCAACTTTATGAGTAACATGACATATGATGGGGTAAGCTCTTCTTCTGTGAGTTCTTTCTGTCTTTGACCTGCTAAAACCAACCTGCCTTACCCCTTTGGGGACTGTATGCAATATATGCCACCCAGCAACCAAGTTCTCACATAAAATAATCTGCTACTATATTTTAAAGCCACATGCTAACAATGCCCGCAGTTTTAAAAATGTGAGCTACATAATCCTCCATTCTCTAAGTGTATTTAAAAAAAGTGAAGCCCTAAAAAAAAAACTGTATTTCAAAATGATTATTTAGTGCTTTAAAAAAGTGGAAATCTACTAGTACTCAGGTTCACTGTGGTCATTTCCTTCCATAGTCTTACAGAGTGTAGATCTAGGCTATTTTATACTCCACCACAGTGGAAATTGTTCATTCTTGTATATCTTGCTAGTGGCAGCATAACATGCCAAACTTTTGTATTCTTGGCTGTTTATTTTATTTGTCCACTACTATGTAGCTGAGATAACAAAGTTTGAAATTTTTTTGAATTGAAGCCCCACAATGTGTCTTTAATCCGTTGGAGACGATTTGATTTCACTATAACACATACTTTCCGTAGAAACCAACACAAGTTAACTCGTACTTAGTCTCCAACGGGTTAATTATGTCTGTAAGTATAACTGGTGCAACATTCACCCATATTTGATGAGTAATACATATAATGTAAAAGTTGGATTTTACTCGTACTTAGTCTCCAACGGGTTAATTATGTCTGTAAGTATAACTGGTGCAACATTCACCCATATTTGATGAGTAATACATATAATGTAAAAGTTGGATTTTACTCGTACTTAGTCTCCAACGGGTTAATTATGTCTTTAAGTATAACTGGTGCAACATTCACCCATATTTGATGAGTAATACATATAATGTAAAAGGTGGATATTACTTTAGTTTGTGCGCAATATTAATCATGTGGATGTTTGTGAAATTTACAGCTGAATGTAAGAAACTGTGAATGAAACCAATGTTTCAGAAACTGTGAGTCCAAAGAGTAAATTACCTATCAAATGGACTGAACTTTTCTCTCTTTTTTTTTTTTTGGGGGGGGGGTGGAATGTCATAAATTTGCAATTTTCATATTGCCCGACAGTACCACAATACACATTTCAGCAGTATGCTCATTGCCTCAGGAGAATATGGTGATTGTAATTTACTACAGGTGAATAACATCTAAACTGTATATCAACTGTAATGTTTGTCACATGAATTGTGCTGAATTTGCAGAGATATAAATATAGCTGCTCTGATCAGTATGAATTCAACTTTAGTTTCACCACACTGATATTGCTGCCTGGTTATCACTAAATCTTGATGTTTTACTCGTAGGTTTGTAGTAAAATAATTTTTTCATCTGTAGAACAATCTGTATAGCATTTTTCTTTTCTTTTCTCTTTCATTTCATCACCTCTAGGCAGTTAAGATTCTGAAGAAAGCTGACGAGATTGAAATGAGGCTGAAATATTATCCATATGGTTCGTATATAAAAGTATCAGACATGATTACTGTGGTGTTAAAACTAGTTTCCATGCATTAGCCCTCCAAAAAATACATCATTTGAAGATTTCAAAAGATGGCCGTATTGTCAATTGTTGTTGTTGTTTTTTATCATTAATCCCATCAAAAGATGATAACTATGAATGATAAAATGCTATTAAAATTTGGGAACAATTTTTTTAGCAAGTATGTCTGACCGAAAAGAATAGCAACCTGAATATTGACATGTCAGGTAAACTTAATAGTAACATTAGTTATAGTAGTTGGAGTAATAGCAGTAGTAGTTGTAGCAGTCGAGGTAATAGTAGTAGTAGTAGGAGCAGTAGTAGTAGTAATAGCAGTCGTGATAATAGTAGTAGTAGTATAGTAAAGCTGTAGCAGTAGTAGTAATAATAGAAGTAGTAGTAGTGGTCAGAGTAATAGAAGTAGCATTAGTAGTACTTAGTAATAGTAGTAGTAGTAGCAGAAGTAGTAGTAGTAGTAGCAGAAGTAGAAGTAGTAGTAGTAGTAGTAGTAGTAGTAGTAGTAGTACCGGTAGTAGTAGTAGTAGTATTTGTAGCACAGGTGGTGTACTAGTAATAGTATGGTAGCAGAATTAGAAATAATGATGAAAATTGCAGTATACATACTAACCAGAAAGTTTGTCCAGTCTTGCAGTTTCACAGACATGTTGTCTTTTATTTTATGTTCATCTGTAGGTTATAACAAGACATATGAGATAACTGGCGAGACCCCACCCTGATGCTGAAGCAGGACTGGTTTCCCCACCCCTTCCACTTCATAAAGGAGGGGTTAGATCCACATGCAAACTCAATTACATCATCTAACCAGGTTTTAGCAGTACTCTATTTTTTGTGTGTTTATATTTGAAAGGGATACATTAAAAAAATATACCATGCACTGAGAGGCTCCAGTGGAAATTATGGATGCTGAGGTGACTGGCATAGCACTATTTTCTGAGGGGCGCAGCCCCAAAGAAAATAGTGCTATATGCCAGTCACTGAAGAGAATCCATGATTTCCACTGGTGCCTCGAAAAAAGTGCATGGTATATTTGATTTATATCCTTGATCAAAAAATTAAAATAACGAAGTCTAAAAGTGATGATTTGAACAGAGTAAGTCTGATTAAAATATCAACTCGCCATTCATCATCAGTTAGCCTACTTTTAAATTTGGGCTTATTGCAGCGTTGCGATCTGCGCTGCGTGAACGTCACACCGCGGTACATGTACGTGTATACACGTCAATACACGTCGCACGCACAGCTGCAGAGAGTCTACACAGTGCTTGGTGTTGCATACATTGGGGCAGTGGCTTGTGACGTCACGATATCGGTATAGCGGAAATTATACCGATATCGTGACGTCACGATTCTGGGATATCTATCTTTTGGCAGAGCTCGGTTGTTGGTGAAACTAGTTTATGTCACGTGAGCCAACCTTGGCCAATCACTACAAGGATATTTTTTGATCTAGGATATAATATGTAATAATGAAGAAATTTTCAGTATCAGAAATAGGGGTTTCCCATCACTGTGTGCAGTGCTGTAACATTTCAACTCTCAATTCATCCCTTCATCACTTGTGGCCTATTGAGCAAGCTGTATGACGCATATTAGGTTTTGTTTATTGCATTTACAGTATTCTGGAATGCTGAATACCTAAATTGATAAGACCACAGATTTTGTGACGTTATGGATTCACACGACAAGTTCAAATTCACAGAGTAGGAATGTATGTATGTTTTGTAATTCAACTGTCAATTGTAATGAAATGCCCTATATCATCAGTCATGTTAGAGTCAGCTATGATTCATTCCATTCCTATTTATGACCCATATGTGTGTCAATTCAAAGCTTTCATCAATCAAAAGTTTAACCCAGGTTTTGTGTCATGTTTGCACTCATGAAAGGAAAGTCATTTTGATAAAATAGGTCATTACTTTTGTAATTTCCTCCTTATGGTACATCAGTTTTGTGACTTGAACATAGTGTATCATTTTTTTGGACCATGGTGGGGTTATTTTACATGTTTTGTTAGTCACAAAAATGACTGATATATGACTCAAATTTGGCATTTGGTGAAGTCCAAACTAACAACTAGCACACCGTGTCTAGGAATATAGGGCATATCATTACAGTTGACATGCAGAAAATGTGAAGGAATTTATTCAAAGTGAAGCTGGCCCAGATCAAAAATCTAAGCAATTAAAAAAAAGTGATAGCACTGCAAACAGTGAGCAAAATCAGTTGTTTCTGACTCTATGAACTGAAAAAAATTATGGGTTTGTTATCATTTGCTGTGTAAAATATGTTGATTCCTGCTTAATGAAATTCTAGTCATGAAATTATAGAAATGTTTTAGTAAACAAACGAAGGTATTCAAACAAATGCACTGAACAGTACTAAGATGTAGTTTAAAGCAGTATTTTTTTTATTACAGAATATAAAAAGTGTTCTTGAATATTACTGTAGGTGTATTATGCAAATGAATTTTAATTTGTAAATATTAAAAAGCACATTTGATTTTTAAGGCGTGTACTTGAAATGAAGTGATTAGTCCCTTGTGTTGGGATATCACACTGGATGATACTGACATGTAATTATGGTCAACATATTTTCAAGTTTGTAACTTGCAGAAACTTTTTATCCCTCCAGATGTATTGAAAGCTGTTTACCAACGTTGTATCTTGATTTTTCCTGCAAAAATTTGTTTAAACTCTCTTTTTACAAGCAAAGAGTGGGTTTGTAGGTTAGATTTGGCATTTGTATTCATGATTTTTTCTTGTTCTGAAATATGTTCTTGAGGTGCTGTTACTGCTGTACTTAAAACAGAGTTGGAAAAGGTTTTTAACTTTCAAGCATTATAGTACATGTACTTGTGAAATACAAGTGAAACTTACTCAAATAAGCAGCTTTCTTTTTTAACCCATTTGAGACAATTTGAATTCAATATTACTCTAATTCTCCATAGACTTCAGTATGAGATATCTCGTTCTTAAGATAGGGTTCAGGATTTGCTCGCCAGAAAACAGCAAAATGAATGAAATCAGCTCAAATTGTTCACAATGTGAAGATTGGTATAAGTAAACACCTGTCATAGAACCTTTGGGAAGAATACATAGTTTTGTTGAAAATCTGGAAGGTGACGTGTGAATCTCAAACTTTCAACACACCATTTGTAAGTACTTAACTACCGTTTGATAATGATAATGAAGGGAAGTGATGGACTTGCAAATCCTGAAGCCTATCTTTAGTTTCAAACCGAGTAAGATAAAAGTGTAAGGTGTAATATCTGTTTTCACCATTTTCTCATACTGCCTTCATTGTGATCTAGTATCAGTACTGAATTTGACTTTGCTGAAAAGTACTTTATTTGTGTATGCATTATTCAACTTTATTTATTACTACCCTTGTTTCTTTCATGTCATTTTCTTTCATTTGTTTTATCTTACAGGGTATATGTAGACTAGTATTCTGTATTTGCATGGCATATAGCTGAGTTTTAATAGTATTTGAATCTTTGGTATTTCATGGTAATATTTTTTTTTCAGTGTGTGAGCTGGACATCTTTATTTCTTGTGTTATATTGTAAAACATTTTTAGGAATGTAGTCTATCATGATATTACAGAGAAATGCTTAAATAATTCTTATCATAACACACCATGGATTTTTAGATTAAAACATTACAAAATTGGATGCAGCAAGAAGGCATAGTATACCCTTCTCTCCAAACCATACACCATGAGTCTATTGTAGGTTTGTGCCCTTGTCTTTCTAATGTCTATACTGGTAAATATAATCTAAGTGAAAGTTTTTAAATGCACTGTATAACAATGTTTCCAAGTTTAAAAAATCTGAGCTACATGATTCCCCATGCTACTAGTGTCTTTGATACAGTCTAAAAATGAAGCCCTGAAAAAATTGCGGTGTAAAACAATCATTAAGTGCTTTAAAAAAGTGAAAATCATTGAGAGACCATTCCAGTTCCCCCCCCCCCCCATAGACTGCTGTGTTGCAGAATTTCCTATCGCCCGATATAAAAAAATGTAATGTGCAATTTGTATCTGCACATATTGTACTAGTGACAGCATAACTGTCCAAACTTTTGTGTTCTAGGTGTTTATTTGTCCATTCAAACACTGTCAGATATGTCAATAGCAAAGTTCGACAATTTTTTAAACAGGTCTTCCACAGTGTTATATAGTGTCTTTAAGAGTT
>JZLH01S0316076.1:44033-66332 GCA_001188425.1 Eucidaris tribuloides
ACAAGCTGCCAAGTCACCATGTGTACAATCCCTATGGAACGGGTATAGTGTTGCGGTGGCCTCAGTCTTAGAACCTATGTGGTCTTGGAGCTAACAATGCGACCTACAACCGGGTCTAACGACCGTGTACTCTTTGCGTGCGTTTTCAAAATTCTAGGTGATACAGATGTTCGGAATTTCTACTAGACATGTCTTGTCTATTAAAAAAGCCTAAGGCATAAGTGATGTTTTTTGCTGTGCTGCATGGAGGGTGAAATGCAGAATTCCCTGCGCTTAATCATGCCCTATCAAGTTATGAGGAAAACATGTATCATAAATTTTGCTATTTCTTTTTTATAATTTGGATGACTGAAAAACAAAACTGCATGATAAAAACCTATCTTATTGGCAGCGTCTGTTGGGTGTGTTTGCGTGCATCATTGTGCGTTCATAATACTGCAGCACATTGGCATCATAGTGTCGAATATGCCGTTGAAGTCACTTGAATCTGTTGGCATGTTACTTACGGTGGCATGTGTGAAATAATTTTGTTAATTGTAAAACCCCCCATCATAATTTTTTTTTTCTACGATTGAGCGATGTGCTCTCAGACCAGCAAACCCCCAACCGTAAACATTTTTTTGTGTGCTTTGCCATTCTTAAATTGGCACCCCACCTAAAAAAATGAATAGATGAATAAAAAATAAAAATAAAAATTTTCCCTACTGTGTTTTTAAGATAGACCCGTATCATATATTCAATGTCCTGAAAATCACACACTGTGAAATGCTTCTGTTTTTTAAGCATTAGTAAAAAAAGAAAGAATAAAAAGTTGGAGGAAAGGTGGCGGGGCGGGCCTTCCAATCTTTTCCCATTGGAAGAGTTATGACAAGATGTATTTATTTGAACCTAACATTCATTTTTTATATATATATAATATATATATAATATATAGGGCCTACGTATCACCCATATTGATGATTGCTCTAAAACATTTCGTTAGTGTTTGAGAATGACCAACAAGTAGAAAAATACTTGCTTCTACTCCTGACATTTCCCCATATAATACACAGAAAACGCTGTTTAAAATATTTAAGACAACTGCCCTCTCATTGTTTAAGCCTGTCACTCTAACAATCATTGTTTAATTTTTTTAAAAACCATGCCAATATTGGTTAAAATTGCAAACATCGTGTTTAAATGTTTTAAACAATGTTGCTTAGAGTGGCAGGCTTAAACAAACGCGTAAGCAGGTTGTTAAAATTATTTAATAAACAGCGTTTTTACTGTGTATGCCATTACATTGTATCAATATCTCTCAGGCCCCCCCCCCCCCTCCATCATTTTACCTTTACAATAATTCAATTTAAAAACAAGCCTGCCATGGTTTATATTATTTTCAACTGATAAGAAACGACCAATGGACTGTTAATTTTGACATTTTGATGCAAAAAAAGGGACAGAGAAACAAATGTTGCCATCGACTAGAAAAGCTAGCTTGTCAACTACATTGTATTATTGTTTTAATATGAACATAGAGTTATGCTTCAATTCTTGTATATTGCACATGTGTAGGTCGCAGTAAAATGCACTGGCCTCGATGAATATCTCCCACAGACAGACGAACTTGTCGCCATATCACAACGTCACGAACTGAAGAACAAAAAATAATAGTAACACGATTTATGCAAATTGGAAACACAGACAAGGAGTGTTCAGGAATTTGGTATTCATTGTGCAGGTGAAAGCGTGGTGAATAAATGGCAAATTTTTTGAAAGGAATTGTAGTTTGATATTCTCTGCAGATGCGCCATCGAGAATGGCGATAATATAATATATATGAGCTTTTATGGATGTTGCATACAGCCGTGATTTGGAATGGTTACATTCACTACCAGTTCGGTACTTGCTATACACGTGCCCTTAAACCATTACATACAATATTAACATATAATATGTTTTTTAAAGAGCATTTAAGAATTTAGGATGAAACTGATTTTTTTTCTAGGTAGTAATGAGCCTTACGGTACACAAGATTAGAGTTGCCTTAAAAAAAGGGGGTGGGGGGGCGCGAGAGGGGTCACAGTAGTGAACAAAGAAATCTGTGCAATTTGCATACTCATTCAAGCTTTGTCCAGTGGCCAAAACTCCCTTTAAAAATCTCCCCTCTTTGTTTTAGTTTGTTTTACAAGCTTTGAAAGCTGGTAATGTTGAAACTTTTGCAATTGCAGCTAACTCCATATCACGGAAATACGTGGAAACATGCCTAACAAAATCCTCATGTAAAATGTATGCCTTTCTGCGGGCGAGGGGCCCGTCTATCTTTATTCGGAGTGGATTATGCCCACCCACCCCACCCAAAGGGAAAAACATGCCATTAAAACTTATCTACCTTCAAAGGGCATGTAACTTTTACATGATTACTGCCTAACATTTCCTCGCATAAAGAAATCAAGTGCCTTCACAGATATTCTGAGTAAAAAATAATAAACTTCACAAGGCAAAAACATATATGGTTCGTATACCGGTAAATTGCATGGATTGGCGTCCATTGTTCCAGAGTATGGAAAATTCAAGAAAGATTTTCTTCATACGTTTCTCTCTTAATCTATTGATAAAAATTTCTTTTGCTACAAGTTTGCAGAAATGTTGGCATATTATGTTACATACCTGTGTCATGTGTAAATGTAGACACGGAGTATATCGGAGCGTATACATGCTACGTGTATTGGTATATATACCAGAATCTATATCTAAAATTAATGCATATGTGTATTAATCTGACAGGAAAACAAGTACCACAGTTAGAAAATCTAAAAATTATGCAGCATGGACAATGTGTCGTTATCCAACCATAAACTGTTTATTATTGCTTATACTGGAATTCTTGTAAGTATATCCAATACGATGATATTTATATCTTATGCATATTAAAATCTCCATCTCATATTCATGAACTGGAGATAAAATGGTCTGCTTGTCTACCGTAATGCCCAGATATGTGGACGGCCACTCAGTGGTTGGGGGCGCCGGGACAGGATGCTGAATTGCATGGACCCCCTTTTTTATTGGTCTAAATAAAATGCATATGTGATCCCCTTATTTTACCCCCTTCCGGGGAAAAAAAATGACCTTTTTTGTGACTTGTCAGCTTATAAATGTCTTTGTGCCACACAGGTGACTTTGCTTCCCCTTAAAGGGCAGCTGACCATAATTGGAGAAATAAAAAATGCTCTCGAGAACCAATGGTTGAAGGATACAGTATACAATGGGTACACCAGGTGAGTGTGTCTCCTGCTGAAGGATTTAATCATATGAATTGAACATACCAACCTGATAACTAGTGAGGCCCGAGAGATGAAATTACGGATATCCCATAGACAGAATGCCTCGTCAACAAAGGGCATACTGAATGGAAGTTACATTGAAAATAGTCAACATTAGAACAACATACACAAGCAGAAATCCTTGCACACAGTTAAGCCCAAGTTGAGGACTACCCACATCATGCTATTTACCTTTAAGTAAAACATCCGTGATAGTTACTCCACTATGTGTTAAGCAAATCAGAGGTAACACTAAACTAGAATGAAAATAAGGTCTCAACACCAATTTACAATCCATTGTAGATGGTGGTAAATGACAGACTTTCATAGAAGCAATATTTAACAAAAAGCTATTATTATAACTAGCCTTTATAACCCTCATACTTCAAATTTATTTCAACCTGCAATTTATCCATTAGCTGCTTTTTCTTCACTGACTGCAATTTTTCATATAGTTAACTTTAAAGTCTAGAAAATGAATACACATGTGGGCACATACTTTATAGATTTTACATAGAGTGAGATTCTTCCTCATTCTATGATTTGAATGTTAACAGAATTCGCAGCACAAATTCAATAATAGCACCAAGCTGTATCACCTAATCATTATTCGTTAGTGTGTCTCAAAGATTCATGTCGTCTGATCTATTTTGAGGGCCTTCCCAGAGACATTGTATGACGTAGTATAGTTAAACGGTCGTTTGCAAGCGTTACGGGTATATGGAGGATTGCATGAACGGCAGGCACTATGCGATTGTTAAATCTCCAGACTAATTAGCACTTTGTCTATCAATTTAGCTTGCCTGGGAAAGAACAAAATGAACCAAATTGTGAAAGTGTTGGCATAAGATGTTTTTTATGTTTTATGCATTTATAATTCCCCCTCCAAAAATGAGGAGACAGTTAAATTTCTACACACATATGCTTATATTCTTAGGTGATTTTTTCTTTTCTTATTAGCAGGGTGACCTCTTGCTCAGATTAATTGACTAGGAAGAAAGAAATGACATATAAATTTAATTTGGACGGAAATAGTTTAATTGTACTCAAATGGTACTTGTTCACCATGTTACGATCAATTCACAAGCCGAAAAATGAAACAAAATGATACCAATATTTGATTAACAAATATTTATTAGTATGGGGATATTTCCCCTTTTCTCAAAAAAAATACAATAATAAATCTTTCACAATCTTTTCACAATGATCGTACAAATAAATTATTAACTTACAATGCTAAAGGATACTGTAGTCGAATGGATCCGCCAGCCTCCAGTTGATCCAAGTAGTGCATCCGATCCAGTATTCCAAAATATGATCGCGATATTGCATCCCGATGCTTGTACGGCCCTGAATTAGCAGATTTTCGGGAACAAGTCCAAAACTGATGACCAACGATAGCATTCCCAATTAGTTAGAAGCTCACCCAATGCGTATGAGTATGAATCCCAAATGGCAAAGGTAGCGAGGAAATTCGGTGTGGAGCATAAACTTTCACAACACAGTCCCAATGCAGCCAAGATGATGTAGTAATTCCAAAATTTAATCCACAGGCCTATCTCAGCGTAAATAAAACAGGCAGGCTCCACTACACAAAAACTCTCCTAAAATTTAACTCCACAGGTTGTGTATCGTTGCAAGTCCACAAATAAACCTAAATGCAAGTTACTATTAACACATGCTGACTTGAGCTAAGATTGACAGAGACTCTTGAGCTATCTTCATCTATCCCCCAGTATATATATGAAAACCCTCCTATATTCTAGAAGTCTTCAAATTTCTAGAAAACACCAAAAGCTTCGCCATGCTAGAATAATCGCTGAACTATTCTGTGCATTTATGTCATACATCAAAATACAATTACACCATCAGACTTGTTTACTATCACAGCCCCCAGTCAATGCGCATTTTCTTAAGCAAACAATGGGATATAACCACACCCACTAAGCAGTCCACTGCTGCATCCATTAAATTGCTTGCTGGTCAATTTCAATGTGAGCCAGAAGGGGTTCCAGCACATTCCACACAGTCTTCTAGACGGCAGTGAAAATATTTCAATGTAGATTTCACCAGCCACATAAACGCCATCATAATTAGTGGCTAGAGTAGCATGTACAGATAGCCACCTTGTAATAGATAATCACAAATTTATAACCAACTTTCCCCCACTATGGAAAAAAGAAAATTTGCCGTTAGCAAATTTTTCTTTTAATTGTCAAACACATGAAAACTTCCAATTACTTTGACATAGCATATACTACAAAATTAAGCTTAAAGCTACATCATATAAATGTTCACCTGGCACTGTATCTGTGAACAATTATACTTCCACTTTTTTTTTTTGTTTTTTGAACACTCAATTCCTGTTGCATTTTTTGCTATACTAACAACTTCATAATTTAACCATGACAACTTGTTCTTTAGTTGCCAAAGAACTAGCCACAATGTTATTTTTACCAACTAAAGAAACTTGGCTTAAACAGCAATCTTATACAATTATTATCAAACTGCTTAAAAATATTGTATACTATGAACCATGAATATATTTTCATACTTTCGATTACTTATTCAATCATTTTGATGACACTTTTTTTTTTTTTTTATACAATTAATTTTCTAATCAATAAATCAAACTGTTTTTGATACCATACTCAATCAGCAAGGCACTTACTTGCACTTGATTTCTTCACATAAAAATAAATATTAGCAAAATCTTTTGCCTAAAATCTGGATACATGTGGCAATTTCATTTTTTCATCATAATGCATTGTATAACATATTTACATCTGATCACACTTTTCTTTGTTGACTTTAACTTTTCAATTTCGTGTCACTTGTCTTTTCTTAACATGTGTTACACTTTTGTCTACAAACGACTGAGCTCACCATGTGCACAGTTTTCAACATGATCAGGAGGAGATCTGGGGATTGTTTTCAATGCAAGCGTATTATCTCCCCCTTTTTGTTTGCTCAGCATACACGTTCACATACGTCTATTGCCCTACACCCCAAATTCATGACACAATACTGGTCACATCGTTCTCCAATTTTCATGAGCGTGTCACTCAACACTTCATGTGTTTTCCCTAACACTGGCCGGTACTGACACATCTCTGTCAGTACTGTCACATACATTCTGCACACGGAGGTGTTAGACAACCTGACACTAGGTGCTCACTCACTTATTACATCCGATTCAGAAATGTCAATATCTAAAGCAATTCATATTACGTCAAAGTTCCTCCTCGTTTACCAACCTTATCACACCAACTGGCTGGCTCAGCCTCTCGTCAAAGTATTCTTTGAGCATGTATTACATCGGACACACCTTTTTTCTTTCCTCCTATATCCGGAGCTACTGCATACATAGTTGACAATCATTCAATTTGCTTTTTGACACATACGGTCCACTGAACTTGGCCTTTAACGGCTCACCCTGCAAGTGTAGCAACACGCAGTACTTTGTCACCAGGCTTGAAAAATGCGTTACCTTAGCATTTTTGGTCTGCTGTCTTTTTCCATGCTTTCTTGGGCACATTTTCAAATGTCCCCGAGCTACCCTCACAGCCTAAACAGCCTTTCACGGACTTTGACAACGTAGTCAAGGAGATTTACATCATCATCCTGGGGACATGAACCTCTCTTTATGAGCTTAGAGGGCCCTAATCTTAATACGTGACGTACACACAAACTCGAAACGGCACTAAATCCCGTCGCACTCATTCGGGGCAGTCCCTAGTAGCAAACAACAAGGAATGGGAGCCCTTTATCCCAGTCCTCAGGGTACTCCTCACAATACGCCCCCCCCCCTAATCATGGCTCTTCAGGGTCTGATGTAGCGTTCTAACGCACCTTGAGAATTGGAGTGATGATAAGCTGACGACTTTCAGGCGCTTGATACCAAAACGCATACATCACCTCTGAAAATACGTTCGACATAATAATTTGACCCTGTCAGACTGAATTTCCTGGTGCAAATACCGTACCTACGTGAAAAACTGCACTAGCGCCTCTACTAACAGTCTTAGCTGTAATATTCCTGAGCTGGAAATTGCCTCTGGAAAACGGCCGAGACATATCCATGATTCCAAGAAGGAACTTATGACCTGACCTTAGTTCTAGGCAAAGGTGCCAACACAATCAACTAGCAACCAGTGAACGGTTCATCAAATGCAGGAATCGGAATCAATGGTTGCACGGCCTTGATCGGACGGCTGCTGCGTTTACCTACCACCTTGATCATGTGTGACAAGTTTACAACTCAGCTACGTCTCGACCTCAAACTCGGCACAATAAAAAATGCCCTTCATGATTCGATCTTTTGTCTTTCTAGACGCCTAAATGGCCGCCAACAGGTAAACTCGTGGGCAATTCTCAAATTCTCTATTGCCGCATAACAGCGAGCGGACAACAATTTGATGGACAACAGCTCCAATCCTCATCATTCTGGCCTAAGGGGAGTCTCTCACTTCCTTCATCAAACAATGTCATCTTTGACTATAATAGCACTCAGGGACGTCAACAGCCTCAGCCTCACGAACACGCCGTCTCTGAGACAAGCCCTTCAATTCAATGTCTGCCCATGCTGTGGCCTAGCAACCAAGGAAGACTTTATAAACAGCTCACCCACATGCTAGCCTTGGAGCCTAAAACAGCCACCCCTTTCATTCCAATCCTGAAAAAGTTTCAGCCAACCAACACACCAGTATTCTCCTCCACGTCAACACAATCCGCATCATCTTCGCAGGCCCTACGAGCCTGAGACCTAGTAACATAACACAAGCTGGGAAAATTCCGGTACTTCTTCCCGTAACTTCTCAGTTTCAAAGCCATCAACTGGTTTATCCAAAACCACCAACAACAATCCGGAAAAATCCCCTGAAACTTCACCTCGTAACTGCTTCAGCTTCAGTTAACTCAACCGGCTTCCATCCGAAACAAATACTGGGACGCAACATACTTTGTCACCTAGCCAAGTCATTTACCCAGCAAAAAATCATACACCCTCTCATGGGCAACTCCGGGATGACGTTCCAAAACCAGTAAACAGACCAGAAACTAGTCACACTTCAAATTCCACCCTATACAGGCGAACGGTGATACAACTGCCAAAAATAGGCCTGTATCCAATGCCTATAGGCATTCAATGCACTTCTCTGGTGGTAAATCACACTACCTTCCAGCCAATCAACGTCTGCATTGGACCCCGTATCCCTGAAGGATTAACCCACTGCGCTTACCTAGCGCTCACCAGATGTACTAGGGCCACTTCACCCTGGGACAAAAAGCTACATAATATCCTCTCAATCAACCTGCCTCAGCTCTATCGTCAAAATCGAACGGACGATTTTCAATTACCTGTCATCACTAACTGGGCGACACTTCCCTCTGATAGGACACTTTTTGGCATGACAAACCCAACTTCTTCTTTTTCCTTATTTTGCAATTTCCATACACTGGGCCTTTACATGCCCCTTTTTGTTGCATGCATAACAAGTTGGCAGGAGTTTTGTCTGAACGCTGATTTATCAGTCTAATTTTGGATGCCGGAGTGTGAACCACTACCACTAGTATTGCGCTTTTACTTTGCACATACTTTCTGCTTGCGCCGGTCCTCTTTTGTGCATCATTCTGATTTCTTAACTCTATAACCAGAGAAAATTCTGAACGTATGGTTTCTGTTCTCATTTTGTGAGTTAGTCGTACTCATCAGCCATTTGAGCCGGCTCTCTTCAAGTCTGTGACTTGTGATCATGCTAAGTGGGATCTCACATCTGGAAGCACATCTTTTTGAACTCTTCCAAACAACTACTTACCTCTCTGCAGGCCTATCAAAATCTTCCCCCACTTTCAGATGAACCATACCATCTATCGCAACATCATTTCTTTTTCACGAGCAAACTCAACATGTCTCTGACCCGGCTTGCGGGCCTGGTATTGTGCTGAATTTCTGTCTGTACTGCCTCCGCGTACCAATTCGTAAGCATCAGTACTGCTTTCTTTACAGTAGCATAGCTCACATGACTGTTCTGCCCGAGAGAGATGAGTACACGTCTGCTGCTTATACAACAAAACACTTTGGATGAAGACATAGGCCAAAATCTTCCTGTGGCCATTTCAAAGTTATTAGCCACTTTCTCAAACGAGCACAAAATATTTGTCAACTCTATCCTCTCTTCAAATTTTAGGTACCAATAACGAACATTCTTCGCCCCACATCAAATGCTAGATTTGTTTTTTCCTGTCTGCGTGTACCTTGAGTTAATCAATTGCACGCCAATCTGCTATTCCATTCTCGTTGCTCTCTGTCTTTCTTCAGCTTCTCGCATGTTTTCTCTTTCTTTTCGTTCTTCAACTTCTCGCTGTTTTTTCTTCAAGCTTCTCGTTGTTTTTGTTTCTTCTTCTCTCTCAAACTCTAATCTCACTCTCTCTTTCTAATACTCAATTCTTAGCAAGCTCAAGCTGTGTGTCTTATCTACAGCAGTCTTGAGGCCTGTTCCACAGTTCTGAGTTTGTTTTCTGACACTTTTCATGTGACTAGCCTACACTATCAAAGTTATCTCTGCCTTCTTCATTACCCTGTGTTAATTTTCAACATTCAATATGCTTGCCCGGCAATAGCCCAGTACAAATTACACTTTTCAGTCTTTCCAAATCTGGTAGGACAAATCTGTCTCTCGGCAAACGCCTTAGCATACAAATTACTCGATGGATGAGTAATTACAGTTACAACATACACAATCAAAATATGGTGAAACTTGTCTGTATGTGATTTCTAGAATATTCTAGATCAATCAATTATTGAAATCAAAAATTTCAACTGAATTTTAAAACTAATGTTGGCTGTTTTTGAAAATGTCCAATCCCGGTACAAGGCCCCCAAATTGGTTACACGATCAATTCACAAACCGAAAAAGCATTGAAACAAAATGATACCAATATTTTGGAAATTTAACAAATAGTTATTATATGGGCGGTATTTCCCCTTTTCTCAAAAAACAATCCACAAATAAACTTTTCACATCTTTCACAATGATCGTACAAATAATATTACACTTACAATGCTAAAGGATACTGTAGTCGAATGAATCGCAGCTCCAGTTGCATGTCCAAGTAGTGGATCCGAGTCAGATATCCTAAAATTATATGATCGCGATTATTGATACCCGATGTGTACGGCCCGAATAGCCAGATTTGTCGTGTAATCAAGCTCCAAACCGACTGATCAAGATGATCCCAATTAGGTAGAAGTCCCCAATTGGCTATGAGTATGAATCCCTAATGGCAAAGAAATGCTAGCAGGATAATCGGTGTTGAGCATAACTTCACAACACAAGTCCCAATACAGCCAAGATTGATGTTAGTAATTCCAAAACTTAATCCACAGCTATCATCAAGCGTAATAAACAGGCAGGTTTCCACACACAAAACTCTCCTATTTAACTCCACAGGTTGTGTATCGCTGCCAAGCGTCACAATAAACTCTAAATGCCAACGTACTATACACATGCTGACTTGAGCCTAAAGATGACAGCAACTCTGAACTATCTTCATCTTCCCCATGTTATAACTATATGAAAACCCTCCTAATCTAGAATCTTCAAATTTCTAGAAAACACAAAAGCCGCTGCATTGTAAATAATCCTGAACATTTCTGCTGCTATTTATGTCATACATCAAAAAATACAATTACACCATTCAGCATCTACCTTATGTTTACTATCACAGCCCCCAGTCAATGGCATTCCTAAGAACAATCGGGTTAACCACACAGCTAGAGCAGTCCACTGCCTGGCATCCATTAAATTTGTTGCTGTGTCAATTCAAGTGAGCCAAAGCGTTCCAGCCACATTCCACAGTCTTCGACGCGCAGCTGAAAATATTTTCAAGTAGATTTCACCAGCCCACATAAACTGCATCTAATTAGTGGCTAGAAGTAGCCATGTACAGTGCATGTAATAATAATCACAAATTTATAACAACCATGTGCACTTTATATTCTAGCTAATGCAATCCCTTGCTATACCATGGACCTACAGGTCCATGGTTATACCTAAGGAATTTTTGAATATCACTCATAGAGTAGTAAACATAATAGTTGGTGTAGTTGTAAAAATCTTAAAAACACCTTATAAATAAATAAATGTATAAATGTATACACTTCTTACAGTAAGATGGAGAAAAATATATGTAGATAGATAGATAGATAGATAGATAGATAGATAGATAGATAACTAGAGAGAGAGAGATTGATTGATAGATGGTAGATAGATAGGTAGATAGAAAGATAGATAAATAAATAGATAGATAGATAGATAGATAGATAGATAGATAGATAGATAGATAGATGATACACGGATAATTGTACATAGATATTCAAATTGTTGATTTTATTAAATCCTTTTGTTGTACCATGTTTGCAAGCATGCATTACTGCATATAAAGTGCAACATGGTGACAAGTACTCATTTGAGTACAAATTAAACTAATTTCCGTCCAAATTAAATTTATATGTCATCTTTCTTTCGCTAGATCAATTAAATCTGAGCAAGAGGTCACCCCTGCTAATAAGAAAAAAAAAATCACCTAAGAATATAAGCATATGTGTGTAGAAAATTTAACTGTCTCCTCATTTTTGGAGGGGGGATTATAAATGCATAAAAACATAAAAAAACATCTTATGCAACACTTTCACAATTTGGTTCATTTTGTTTCTTTCCCAGGCAAGGCTAAATTGATAGACAAAGTGCTAATTAGTACTGGAGATTTAACAATCGCATAGTGCCTGCCGTTCATGCAATCCTCCATATACCCGTAACGCTTGCAAAACGACCGTTAACTAAACTACGTCATACAATGTCTCTGGGGAAGGCCCTCAAAATAGATCAGACGACATGAATCTTTGAGAACACACTAACGAATAATGGATTAGGTGATACAGCTTGGTGCATTATTAATTTGTATTGGAATTCTGTTAACATTCAATCAAAGAAGAGGAAGAATCTCACTTCTATGTAAACAATCTATAAGTAGGCCCATCATGTGTATTCCATTTTCTTAGACTTTAAGTAACTATGAAAAATTTGCAGTTCAGTGAAGAAAAGCACAAATGGATAAATTGCAGGTGAAATAAATTTGAAGTATGAGGGTCAAAAGGTAGTATATACATTACATTTTGTAAATATGCTTCTATGAAACTGCATTACACCATCTACAATGGATTGTAAATGGTGTTGAGACCTATTTCATTCTAGTTAGTGTTACCCTGATTTGCTTAACACATAAGTGGAGTAACTATCACGGATGTTTACTTAAAGGTAAATAGCATGATTGGAGGTAGTCCTCAACTTGGGCTTAAACTGTGCAAGGATTCTGCTGTGTAACTGTTGTAGTCAAATGTTGACTCATTTTCAAGGAACTTCCATCAGTATGCCTTGTGACTAGCATCTGTCTATGGGATTATCGTAATTTCTCTCGGGGCCTCAATAGTTATTCAGGTTTGGTATGTTCAATTCAAGATAAATCCTTTCAGCCAGGAGACACACTCCACCTGGTGTACCCATTGGTATACATGTATCTTTCAACCAGTTTGGTTCTAGAGACATTTTTTATTTCTCCCAATTATGTCACTGCCCTTTAAGGGGGAAGCCAAAGTCACTGTGTGCACAAGACATTTTAAGCTGACAAGTCACAAAAAGGTCATTTATTTTTCCCCGGGAAGGGGGAAAATAAGGGCACATTATGCATTTTATTTAGACCAATAATAAAAGGGGGTCATGACCAATTCAGCATCCTGCCCCCCCCCCCAGTCACCACTGAGTGCCTCCACATATCTGCATTATGTAGACAAGCAGCCATTTTATGCTCCAGTTCATGAATATGAGATGGAATTTTAATATCATAAGATAAATCATATGTATTGATATACTACAGAATTCCAGTATAATAATATACAGTTATGGTTGGATAACCACATTTCCATGCTCATAAATTCTAGATGTTTCTACTGGTACTTGTTTCCTGTCAGATTGATATACACATATCATTAATTTTAAGATATAGATATCTGGTATATATACCAATACACGTACATGTATACGCTCCATATACCTCCGTTCTACATTTACACATGCACACAGGTATGTAACATATAATGCAACATTTCTGCAAATACTTGTAGCAAAAGAATTTTATCAATAGATTAAGAAAGAAACTACGAAGAAAATCTTTTCTTGAAATTTTCATACTTTAAACAATGGACCCAATCCATCAATTTACCTTTATGAACCATATATGTTTTTTGCCTTGTGAAGTTTATTATTTTTACTCAGAAATATCTGTGAAGCACTTGATTTCTTTATCGAGGAAATGTTAGGCAGTAATCATGTAAAAGTTACATGCCCTTTGGAAAGGAGATAAGTTTTATGCATGTTTTTCCTTTGGGGTGGGGGTGGGGGGCATAATCCACTTCAGAATAAAGATAGAGGGCCCCTCCCCCAGAAATGCATACATTTTACATGAGGATTTTGTTAGCATGTTTCCCTATTTCGTGGATATGAGTTAGCTGCATTGCAAAAGTTTCAACATTAACCAGCTTTCAAACTTGTAAACAAACTAAAACAAAGAGGGGAGATTTTTAAAGGGAGATTTTTGCCACCGTGGACAAAAGCTTGATGAGTATGCAATTGGCAAGATTTCTTTGTCACTACTGTGACCCCTCTCCCCCCCCCCACCCCCTTTTTTTAAGCAACTCTATTCTTGTGTTAAGTAAGGCTCATTACTACCTAGAAAAAAAATCAGTTTCATCTAAATTCTTAAAACTGCTCTTTAAAAAACATATTTATATGTTAATATTGTATGTATGGTTTATAGGGCACGTGTATACAAGTACCACTGGTAGTGAATTGTACCATTCCAAATCACGGCTGTATGCAACATCCATAAAAGCCATATATATTCATATATCGCCATTCTCATGCCATCTGCAGAGAATATCAACTACATTTCCTTTCAAAAATTTGCCAATTTATTCACCACGCTTCACCTGCACAATGCAATACACAAATATCCTGTACACTCCTTGTCTGTGTTTCCAATTTGGCATAAATCGTGTTAACTATTGATTTTGTTCTTCACGTGACGTTGTGATATGGCGACAAGTTCGTCTGTCTCGTGGGAGATATTCATCGAGGCCAGTGCATTTTACTGCCGACCACACAATGTGCAATATACAAATTGAACATAACCTATGTTCATATTAAAACAATAATACATGTATGACAAGTAGTTTTAGTCGATGCAACATTGTTCTCCCTTTTTTTCATCAAAATGTCAAAATTAAGTCATTGGCTTCTTATCAGTTGAAAATAATATCAAACCATGGCAGGCTTGTTTTAAATGAATTATTGTAAAGGTAAAATGATGGAGGGGGGGGGGGCCTGAGAAGATATTGATACGCAATTGTACATGTATACACAGTAAAAACGCTGTTTAAAATATTTTAAACAACTGCTTACCGTTGTTTAAGCCTGCCACTCTAACAACATTGTTTAACATTTGAACAACGATGTTCAAATTTTAACCAATATTGGCATGGTTTATTTTAAAAAAATTAAACAATGTTGTTAGAGTGACAGGCTTAAACAATGGAGAGCAGTTGTCTTAAATATTTTAAACAGCGTTTTTACTGTGTATATATGGGGAAATGTCAGGAGTAGAGCAAGTATTTTTCTACTTGTGGTAATTCCTCAAACATAACCAAATGTTTTAGAGCAAATCATCAATACTGGTGAATACGTAGCCCTATATATATATATATATATATATACAAATTGAAATGTTGGTTCAATACATCTTGTCAATAACTTTCCAATGGGGAAAAAGTTCGGAGGCCCCCCCCCCCCCCCAACCTTTTTTTCTTTCTTTTTTTACTTAATGCCTAAAAAACAGAAGCATTTCACAGTGTGTGATTTTCAGGACATTGATATATGATACGGGTCTATCTAAAAAACACAGTAGGGAAAAATTTTATTTTTATTTTTTATTCATTTATTCATTTTTTAGGGGGCCATTTAAAATGCAACAACATGTACGTGGTCTGGTCTGAGAGCACATCCTCAACTAGAAAAAAAAATTAAGGTTTTACAAATTAACAAAATTACTTTCACACACCACCGTAAGTAAACATCCAACAGATTCAAGTGACTTCAAGGCATATCACACTATGATGCCAATTGCTGCAGGTATTATGAAACCGCACAATGATGCACGCAAACACACCCACACAGACCTGCCAACTAGTAGGTTTTTATCATACAGTTTGTTTTTTCATCATCCAAATTATAAAAAGAAATACAAAATTATGATACATGTTTTCTCCTAAACTTGATAGGCATGATTAAAGCCAGGGAATCTCATTTGCACCCCTCCAGCAGCACAGCAAAAACATCACTTATGCCCTTAGGCTTTTTATGAAAGACATGTCAGTGAAATTCGAACATCTGTATCACCTAGAATTTGAAAAACGCACCAAAGAGTAACGGTCAGTTAGACCGTTGTAGGTCCATTGTTAGACTCCAAGACCACATAGGTTCTAAGACTGAGGCCACCGCAAAACACAACCCCTTCCATAGGGATTGTACAGGTGACTTGCACCTGGATCAAGACCGAGGCCATCAAATATTGGCCTCGAGGCCAGCCTTGGATTCAAGACTGATGCTTACACACATTACACTCATTTTACAATGACACAAAAATATGACTTCAAAATATAATCCCATTTCTGAATATATATATTTTATTTCACTTATCGACTTTATAAGATCCAGAACTTGATAAGTAAATTAAATCACTTCCATAAAATAAGGATTCATCATGATTTAAGAAGTTCACTCTATATAGCATATCAACAGAAGCTTATGTATTGCAATTTGATTCAACATATACAATAGTCTTGGTTTCAGACCTGGTACTTAATTTTTATTTAACAAATAATTTCAAAAATTGTGTCAACAAATGAAACATTCATCCACTAATCAGCAAATAATTTTTTTTAATTCTTAAAATGTTTGGAAACATGTATTTCACTACATGCTTGATCATTGTTCATGAACTATTGCAACACAAGTCTTGTGTCTCCGTCCCAATTTCACGACAATAAATTGTCGATTAACAGTTTGGTTATTTTCTGACAACAAATCAGAATCATGAAGGCCACTATACACTGCACAACACAATGGCTGGCACTGAGGAAAGATTGTCTCATCATGTGAAGTTATCTGATTTTTTCCTAAAACCAGACAGATTTTGTGGGTTTCACAGAAAGGGAAAGGTGCAAACAGTAAACAGTGTAAACAGTATGTCATATGTCAGCCTTCAGTTTATCACACAGAGATAATAGAATGAGCCAATTAATAAAGACAGTGACAATGCTCTTATCAATTTGAACACTTTCAGTCGCACAGGCATAAAAATTATGTTGTTGATTGGATAATAATGTTACAGGTATTGTGTTTCCTTTATTTAAAGGGGTTTTACTGTTATTGGTACTGCAAGTGTTTCATTATCCATTGTACACCAATACATTAATTGTGTGCATATAGCAGCCTTCAGCTTGATCTGTATGGAAAACTGATCCTTTAAGGTGAGAGATATTCACAAGTTGATCAGACACTATCAACAGATTTCACAATCAAGTACCAGGACTGAAATTAACACACCTTTTTTCCTTATGCAGAGACTGCGAGATTATCATTAAAGGCACTCGAGATAGGTAGCAATATTACATTTCTCATTCAAACACTCAACTTGTAGTACATTCCTGAAATTTGTGAATATAGTTTATACATGAACTAGTACTATTATACCAATAATACTTTCTTTTGGCATGTTAGAATTGTCACATACATGTGTATCATCTACATAGACAAGAGGAATACAGTGATATAATAGAGAAAGATAGCTACTTCCTGAAGCATACAAATTTTAAAGGAAAATACCAGCTTAATATCAAATTAATTAATTTCAAAATAAGTAGTAATCAGAGAAACAGATCAGCTAAACTTTGATAAAAATAAGACATATAATAAGACAGTGTTATATCACTAAAAATGCACAATGCAAGATTATTTAAAATTTACCAGCATGGAAACATTCTTTGTAAGCAAATCTCTATTTGTGTGGTATGCAAAATGTCACTAAATTTTCTTGTCAGATGAAATATTTTATTCATGCTTGCACACCATGTGTGTTCAGACAAACACATTCTGATTGGTTCTTCTGTATACAGAGTCTGATCCAGATATAGCTACAATGGACAAAAAAAATGAGAAAAACAAAAACAAAAAACAGTGACATTTCATCATTTATGTATGATTCATTACAACTAATAGTACTTAAAGGCAGGGGATCTCTTTTGCATGCCTAAAAATTAACATTGTGTAAATACAATGGCACTTAGAAGAAAATGCCATCTGGGAACCTGTAACAAAATTTAGGAGCTAGAAACTCAGTTTTAGTGGAATTATAGCCACCGGTAGACTCTGATTTGAATTTTTTTCTCGCGACAGAAAAATTCCTACCATAGATCATACACTAAATGGCTATTGTTTTTCTTTCACATTGTTCAAATTCTAGGAAATTACTGACCCCCAGATTTCACAGACATGCCCTTCATCAAGAGCCTAAGGGCATGGGTTATCTTTTCCTGGTCTGTGGGGATGTTTGCAAATGAGATCCACTGCCTTTAAGTTCTTACTGAAAGCTTTACAGTGTTGCCAATTAATAATTGATAATTTGTTTGATATAATTAATGGGGCTTTCACTGTACTTTTTTTTTTTTTTTTTTTAGGGGGGGGTTGGTATTTCCCTGTTTTTTTATGCCAGCTTTCTGCAATGCAATTGTTTTGCACAAATTAAATTTCAAGCATACAGTAATAGAGCAAACATGAAACAAAGATGAGCTTACAGTACTGTCAACTATTTTTTATCAATTTTATTACCTCCCCTACTCTGTCAGACAATTTCTGTTTCAGCTGCCACAAAGGGACATATAGTGCTATCTTCTTGTTCAGAGACCACAAAAGTAAGGTCATGTTTGGGATTTAACATTCTACAGAATTTGGTGATATTTTATCAAACAGGACTATCATTTAACAAGGAAGTACAATAAATCTTTAGAAATGACATTTGGTTTCATTTTAAAGGTACTGCTAAGACGTGGTAAAAAAAAAAATTGCAAGGAATTCATATTTGAATAGTATAAATTAATAGTAACGACGTTGTACACCTAGGATAAAATAGTATTATCTACTGTTTGTAAGAGGAATGATTTTACTTGGTTTCATTTTAATTTACTCCCTTGAAATAACTGTAGAGCACAAATATTACCAAAAAACCCAACAACCAGAAAACAAACATGTGGAATGATTCTACACGACTGACTTGCCATCAGTGAATGTATATACACATGTAACTTTTAAAAAATGTTCAAATTACTGACAAGAACATTAATTAAAAAAAAAATGAACAATTGTGTTTAACATAAGAAATCCTCCCAAAGACTGACATATAATACATCAGTACGTACGTCAGTGACTATCAAACACCATTTCTCAAGTTACATTCACTTGTAAGGTATTAGTTTACATGGTAAATTAGAAATGTCATATACAGATACAACTCATATTTCCATGTAATACCAATCATTCAGTCGTGAATGTAGTCATCTTAAATGTTTTCTTAAAACATTCTTAAGCTACGTTCGCACTATCACGATTTGCGCCATAACTAAAATTGTGGTCTTTATTCTGTACTTATCATGGTAATCCTATCAGATCTTAACAGAAAAATGTTGGACTGTTAAAAAATTTCTACGACCAATACAATTAATTGTCAGTCGTGATCATCGCATCAGATCTTAACAACGCGTGACAGATCGCATCTAATCTAATCTAGTGATTTATGGAGCTTTTGAGAAATGCCACCAAGGGTATACAAATGTGAAATTTCAGAGAAGTAAACAAAATTTCCACGATCAGCTATGAATGGCCAATCATAACGTTCATACAGATCGCATGACAGTGGGAACAAGGTGTAAAGCGGTGATCCACTTGAATCACTTGTTTCTTTCTAGAATTCCCTGTTCACTTCAGAACTGTTTCTTTAATAGTTAAACTTAGATCAATGCATAGGGTACAGATCATCTCATTCAATGATGCAAAAAGATAAGTATATGACACCTACTGGTATATTTCTCAAAACATATAAGCATATTCTGACATTGAATGAAATAAAATTGATGCATTGACTTTGCAGAAAGCACAAAAATGTACACAGTTGCAAAAATATATGCATCAAATTCATCAAAAGTTGTGTCCCTTATAATAATGGTGAGGAATGTATTCATTTAAATACTATCTTTGCTGCAATATTTATCTCTTTTCAGTTTTATAAGAGACATTGTGAAAATATGCGTGAACAATTAAGCAGTCATTGATAGTGACATTTGCCACACCACAAAAGAAGTCGCACAAAACACTTGGAAGCACATGCAAAATAAAATGACAAGAGTGGTTTAAACTGTTATTAGAGCAGTACCTTTTCATTAACAAACTTGGTACTCGTGTATGGAAGGAGGATTAATAATAGTATATTCACTTATATAAATATACATACAGCGTTTTAGAATATTGTGTAAATGATTGCATTATTAGACATGAAAGAAGACAAATACATAGCAGACAACATACATGGAGGATGAGATTTTGAATAGATGTGTCATAAAACAATGAAATCTGTAGAAGGTGGGAAAAAATTATTGGATAAGAAAGACAGATACATTTTTTTTTCAACTGAGGAGGTCATGTGCTCTACGTTAAAGCCTCTATTTCTCCTTGATAGAGAAAACAGATCAATTTCACACAAATCGAAATACAAAACACTTAATGTAGCAAAAAAAAATTAAACCATCACCATAAGTTCTCACTGGGAGAGGCAATTTTGTTGAGTACAGCGTTGGGTTCAATTTCTATCAGTGTCAGGGTAGGAAATAACCCAGGGCGACGGGTGATTTAGCCCTTGGAAAAGCCCAAATCGCCCCCTAAAATCCCCAAAACCCAATTCTTTGGGGCAACCATTTCCTTCAGAATCGCCCTCAAATTTGCTACGAAAAATTTCACATTTTTTTTTATTATTGCATTGAAACAAATATGAATTAAATGGTTGCTTTTATGGATGAAGCACTGGCTTAAACATTGCCAATCTTTCATTGCATTCTTCATATTCTGATGTGCAACAAAAAAGTAGCCCCAGTGGAAGAAAAATAGCCCCCAAAATTCAAAAATAGCCCCAAGGCTCTAATAAGAATCGCCCTTAAAAAAATAAAAATTAATTCCTACCCTGAATTCAGTGTCATACTTTAATTCAGTACTGGTATTATATACATGTTCATTTCTCCTCAAGTAAACAAATTCAAGACAAATCCTTCAAATGTCTCAACTTATTTTGGTCTTGAGGCATTTTATACTTCTCCGAATCATGTCACTGTCCTTGTATTTTTTTATTTTTTTACATACAATAGCACAATTGGATGTTTACATGTACATGCATGACTTTGAAAAAAAAATCAGAACACAAAAAGCAGAGGAACACAGGCTTTACTGACAGTTTGAAGAAAAAAAATGGAAAACACAAAGAATTGCAAAACTGATTGCGGAGTTTCACTATCTGGACATATATGTAAACTGACTCATTATAATGGTAATCTAATTTAAACTGCTGTAAGAATACAACCAGGGTTTTAGCAGAGATTATTACATGGTGCCAGTACTATTAACATACAACAGACACACATCGTTTTATCACCGTTCCTGGAAATGGGAGCATTATAGCATGGCACTTAATTAAAACATGGACAATTCAAGACAGCCTATGCGATAATTAAATAATGTCCCGGCAGAGGCAATTTGATCGGGTGGCAGAGATCGGCGAGACTGATATAGGAATCATTTTTTGCCATTCTGCCACATTCTGCCACAGGAGGAATCCTGATGCCATCTAGATGACACTGCACTATCTCCCCTCCCCCCCCCCCACCCAACCTCTACAATCCTAGTGACAAATCATGATGCGTTGTGTCAGTGGCGTTTGGAAATTTTGAGATAACATCGATTTAAGACAAGTGTGGTTTCTGTACTTTTTTCACCACAAGGATATAAATGAACAGTATATTGATTTCTTCTAAGGATTCTGATTGAGTGTAATATGTATATAATGACAACACAGAGGAAATATGTACATTGATCGCGTTAGTTTTAGGAGTGCATAAAATTACAAATAACATTTACAAATCCTTGTTTTAGGAAAAATTGGATGAAAACCATTTAATCAAATGACAAAGTTGAATTTTAATTTGGGTTCAATTCTGCCAGCACTGACAAAATGTAAATGAACCTTGGGTACGCATATTTTATTTGGTTGGTTGGGAGGTGAAGGGGGGGGGGTTGGGTTGGAGGGGTAGCCAACTATACAAATTTCTATAAGTGTTAATACACTGTATGCCATTTTGTCAGACTATTTCTTCTGCATTTTCTTGTGAACTTAACATGTACTACGATGTATAATGCATTTGTAAACTATATAAATCAGTTATATCGTTACTGCAAAATAAACACATAAATACCAGCTTTCTACAAGGCCTTTCATGATTAACAAAAAATGGCATCCAAATTTAATCTTGCTGTAACAGCAAAATTTAGTTAAAATTTGAGGTTGATCAGTTACCAATTTGGGGCTGTAAAGGTTAAAGTGAAAACTTAAAAGTGTTACAAGCAGTTCTTACCGAAAGATAAATGTAAAAGTATACTCAGACATCAAAATTATATCACATCAATTTTTGGTATTATTTTAGATCTATTTCTTAAGAATCCTGAAGCATTTTAGACTGATGACAATTGGAACGTATTCCCTTCATAATGAGCAGAACTTTGTAAAATCA
>JZLH01S0316097.1:0-10058 GCA_001188425.1 Eucidaris tribuloides
AATCATTCACGCACATGTAGCTCTGAGTATTTATTCTTAAAAAATATAGGAAACATTCACGCACGAACATCACTATCATATAAATCACAAAACAAACATTCATGCTCGCACATATAATTCACTATTTATTCTTTAAAAAAAAAATGAAAGAGTCATTCATTCACGCACGTAACTCTAGCTCATTATTTATTCTACCCCCAAAACCATGAACAACACAACAATAACATAAAAGAAACATTTATGCATGCGCATATACCGTCTGATTACAGCTTTCCCCCACATCTACGGTAACTTGGAATGCCTTCTAGAAGAGGAAGAAAAAAAAAAAAAAAAAACATAGTTAATACATGTACATGTATTTTATTTCCCGACATTTTGATTGCAATTAATTGAACTGTTTTTATACACAGCCCTCTATGGGTGGAACAATGAAACCCGGAAGCAAGTTTGACGGTACGGTACGGCTGGTACGCTTGGCCCGCCCGCCCGCCCAGCAGCGCAGTCGGCACCACCGGGCGAGGTATATCACCGTCAAATTGGATAGATTGAAACGTTTCTACGTAATATTTTTATGGAAAAACTTGATAAATTCGGCTTTTAACATGGAATGAATATGTGGAAAAGAATACTTCATAAAATTATTATGCGAAGAACACAGTGTTCAGATAAGTAAGCCACATCGTGGTAGCATGTTATGACTTCAGTGCACACACTAGTCATACAAATGTGAGCCAAAGTGGTCGGCGGTTTTGCCTGTGGCTGCGCATAGGCCGCACCCGTGATTTTGAACAAAATTTTGCTGAAAAAAGTGCGGCCTAGTCTAACTTACTACTGATGCATGCAAAGTCGTAGCACTGTCTTGATTTAGGTACATGTATGTTTGAATATGTTACAGGTCATACATTGTATATGCCGTGGATTTGTACAAACTTCAAATATTTGTTTCCATATTAAAAGTAAGGAATCACATTTGTAACCCTCCCATAACACAGCAAAACATTGTTCATGCCCTTAGGCTTTGTATAAAAGACTTGCCTGTGAAATCTGAAGATCAGAATTTACATAAATTTTGAAAAAAAAAATATTTGTGTACTGTATGATCTAGACACACAGTTTCAAATCCCAAGAACCCCAAGATTTTAAGCTATATTTTACATTACAACATCCAAAGGGTTAATAAGGTGTTAAGGTTATATGAGTTATACCTCATCAGAAAGAGGAGACTCTGCTATTATTAGTGTGATATGACCTTTGGGCATGAAGCTTTCAAATAAAAAAAAAAATCTCCAAAACTAAATTTGGGCTTTAATAAATTTGCTTTGAAATGAGTGGTATCTTGGCAGAATTGAATCACATTTAGGTGCTCTAACCATTACAAACATGTCAAATTTCACTTAAATAAAACAATTAAAAAAACTATTGACATAGGTATGGTTTTTCTCCAGTGTGTGATCTCCTGTGTACATCAACATGCTGTTTAAGAGCAAACTTTTTCCCGCAATCTAGACATATATAAGGCTTTTCTCCAGTGTGCGTCCTCATGTGCCTACGAAGATTACTCCGATCAGTGAATGCTTTAACACACAATTGGCATTCATATGGCTTTTCTTCAGTGTGTGTTATCATGTGACTATTAAGATTACTCTTTCTAGTGAATGCTTTATCACACTCTTTACATTTATATGGTGTTTCTCCAGTGTGTGTTCTCAAGTGTTCTGCTAAAATAGATTTCCGAGTGAATGCCCTTTCACATTGGTGACATTTATATGGCTTTTCTCCAGTGTGTGTTCTCATGTGTCTTATTAGACCGGATTTGACAGTAAATGCCCTTCCACACTGTGGACATTTATGTGGCTTTTCTTCAGTTTGCAATTTCCCTTGTCCACAAAGATGACCTGTGCGAGTGTAGTTTTTACCAGAATCTGGACATTTACAAGGCTTTTCTCCATTTGTTGATGCAGAAGCTCTGGGACTGGTGGGCACATCCTCTCTGTTAGATGGTTTAAGGTCAGTGCAAGTTAAAGCACTCCCTACGTAATATCCTGAATAATAAAAACATAACAAAACTTAAACTAGACTCAAAGTAGGTCATCAGGCATCTGTTCCAGTCATCAAGTCAACACAGATTACAACCAGGAATTGATGAAAATGAATTTGACTGCCTAATGGCTTGAACCATGTAGAAAGCTAAGACGGGTTTATCTCATGCTTCTTTACTCATTGGAGACCAAGAATGAGCAATCTTTGGCTGTGGTTTATTGAACATGCATGTTATATTGATATCAAATCGTTTCAAACAGGTTTAGAAATTATGCACCAAACCTGCCCACCTCTGGTGACTAAAAAAACATACTGATGAACAGTAAGAATCATATTTTGAAGGTCAAAACAATATTTTGGTAAACATGGGTAAAATCACATATAAAGCATGTTTATCAAATTTAAGAGAAAAATATTTTGCACAAAAAAAATATTTTCTGAATTTGGATGACGAAATTCTGAGGAAACCCGATGCGAAAAACTCTCTAACCCTAATTGGACTGGAGGGGGGGGGCTCTAAAAGCCCCCCCCTCCGACAAACCTTTTTTTGATAAATTTAACGGCGAGAAGCTATGGCAGCGTATATTCAAGGATTTATTTCTCTTTGAGTCTTGGCGCATCTTTTTAAGCCAATTGTGACATTTAGATACCGAATTTTTTTTTAATCTGCTGCGCATCAGAATCTCGCAAAGAGTCTTTTAAACAGAAAATGAGCACTTCAAGTCCTTTATTAATGATTTACAGCCAAATTCTAATTTCATGCACAAATTCGCCATAATTAATTAATTAGAATAAATTTTGACTAATATCTTTGACAATCAATTTACTATTTCTGTAGAATATGCATGGTACGAGTGTGTCCGATTTCATCGCGATGCGCGAATCACGCGCCGAGATCTGAGGGGGGCCCTTTAGGCCCCCCCCCAGTCTTTCGCCTCCAAAATACCCCAGTAAATTAGGCGTTAAGCAACAGTACACTTGTACTGCCTCAATATTCTTTGGATTTTGCAGCTGCATCATTCGGTTGTTTGAAAATACTAGTTTCGCGTTTGAAAGTTGCGGAGATTTTAATGCCCGTTTGGTGTTTACAGAAAAACCAATTGCTTCTTAACTAAATCTGTTTTATTTTCGCGTGCATGTACCTTGCTAGGCATGTATTCACGTTGACATAGATGCAGAACGTTTTGGGGCATCTTTAGGGTGAGAGATTTGGCACAATATTTTCTATAAACATTTGTAAATTGCTGGTAAGTTGATTGTTTTAAACTAATCTGCAAAGCTTCCAGATTAAAATATTGGTTCCCACGGAAACATGACTTTCTTTTGTCTGCAATATCATCTTCAATGATGAATAACCATGCAGGGAGTCCAGAGCACTGCGTGGAATCAGCCCTCCCCATAATTAAAAGCCGACACACATGACTGAGGACCCGTTTGTAATAGCTCAGTATTCTGGTCCTATTGATGGCTCTCAACGCGTTTTTAAGTGCATATTCTAAGCTGTTATTTATTGACCATAACAAAAAACCTTGTGAGTTTTTAATTTGGTGTGCGATATAGTTGTCACTGTCCACATGTGGACTTCCCATAAATGGGGGTTGGTATGAGTGGAGACTTCAAATTACATAGGATAACGAAAGCGCTGCATCTCTCACTCTAAACCTACCAGGCTTACAAATTCTCTGGCTCAGCCAACCTCCTTCTACGCGTGCATTCAGCCTGATTCAATAATATTGCCCAAAATTATCAAGCGTTGAATCAATGGTATACTTGATTAAACTTTTGAAAAAATATCGGAAACTGCAAACAACACGAGGAATATTATTACAAGCAGATCAAGTTCGAGGGTAGCTTGTCAGCTCACCTGCGGTGAAAACACAGAATCTCCCTTATCACGATAAGTATGTTTGAAACTGCTCATCCATGCAAACCTTCTCGCATTTGCCAGGCCGGCTATTGGCCTAACAGGCCTCGATTTCAGTTTTTGTTTTACCTGAGGTCGAATGGAATGCATTTACAAAACATAATATTATCTCTTTCGTGGAATATTTTCATCTGAAACTTTCACAGGACATTGATGAGGCCTTTTGATGTTTGATTTGTGTAAAACTGTTTCTGAAATATTTGAATGTTCCGACTATTTTATTTTCTTCGAAACCGTCTGTTGCGACTTGTGGCTCTTTTGGGTTGACGGGTCACAAATTTTTACCACACTTATGACATATTGTAAGGTTTTCTCAGGTGCCTTCTCTATGTGATAACAAGATCTAGTTCTTCTCCAGTATGAGTTGGTCATGTGTTAATTAATATGATTACATACTAGTACCCTTTTGCACGTTGGACACTTATATACTTTCTGCCACTGTGCTATTCTTTGTATCTTTTAACATGATGTTGGATGTGAACATTTTTGTCAGAATGTATTACATTCTAGATTCTCTTCTCCAGTGTGCACTCTTTCATGATGTTATAACTTTCTCTGATGACCGTGAATTTTTTTTATTCAACACACTTTAAAGGCTTTTTCTCCAGCTGTGTGTTATCATGTGTAATATTAGATTACTCTTTTTGTGAATGTTTTATCCACTCTTACGATTTATATGGCTTTTCTTCATGTGTGTGTTCTCATTGTTACGAAAAGTACTTGTTGAGTGAATCTTTTATTACACTCTGTCTTCTAATATGGTTTTTCTCCACTGTGTTTCTCATGGTTGTGTACACGGAAAAGTACTCTGTTGAGTGAATTTTTATCCACTCTTGGTTAATTTATTTGTTTTTCTCACTGTGTAGTTTCACATGTTGTGCTAAAATAGATTTCGAGTGATTGCCCTTCACATGGTTGACATTTATATATGGTTTTCTCCTGTGTGCTGTTCTCATGTGGACAGAAGTTACCCTGACGTTAAATGTGTACACCTGAAGTTGGCTCTGGTGTGTGTTTCTCATGTGTTGATTTATATGGTCATATTATAGGCCCAATCCGATGGAAATTTATCTTTGCTTTTCTCCAGGTGTGTTGATTTCCTGTGTTCCATCAGATGATCGTGACAAGTGTTATGTGGGCTTCACGAGAATCTGGAGTTTTATAGGCTCTTTCTCCTTAGTTTTATTTGGTACGGCAGCACTTGATGGTGGAGCACATTCTCCCTGTTAGATTGCGGTTTACGTCGCCAAGTTAAAGCAGTACCTGAAATATCTGTAATCACCAATAACAAAACTTAAACTAGGCCCTCAAGTAGATGATCAGCCATCTGTTTCAAGTCAGTCAGCACAGAATACAAAAATCATGAATTTACTCCTAATCTTTTTAAAAAATCAGTACTCAACATGCCTAAAAATTTTATTTTGAAACAAAAACCATATTCTGGTAAACTTGCATGAAAGCTGTAAACACATGGCACAGGTCTATCAGATTCATACACTGTATTTTTTTGTTGCCAGACTATCGTACTCATCTTGTTAGTCACTGTCGTACAAGTTTAATCTGTCTTTAAAATTTCTTACCATTTCCTTTTTCAGTGTTTAAACTTCTTCATACTTCTTCATATTGGTAGTAAACTGTTACTATAATTTTTGTTTTATTTTTGTTTTGACAGAACTTTTTTTTCAGTCCCATTTTGACAGAACTTTTTTTTTTACAAAGTTTTTTTCAGTCCCATTTATAGAAATTGATATCTGATAAACTACAAGAATACAGGCTATGAACAGGCCTAGGCAATTTCATTGCAAGGGTTAGCTGTGTGAGTGTGCATGTTGGGAGAATTATGTAAACATGGAAATGATGTTGATTCATTGGCTTAATTTTCTCCAAGTTGGAAGAACTATTATGTAATCAGATAAATATACAGAAAAATAATTTTGAATTCCTTAGTATCTTGTATATGACATAAACTTTAAGAAAAAAAAATCTTAGGGGGGAAAAAGTACATAAAAGATACAAAAAATATCCCTGTAACAACCTCAATTAAGATGAACCCTAAATCTGTGACCTTTGACTTTTCAATTGTAAGACCTACACAGTTCATACTTCATTTGATGAAAATTCAGTGCAGATTCTCAAAAAGTTTTACTTCAAGTTGAGGACTACACCCAATCAGGTTCTTTGCCTTTAATATCAGGTTAAAATACAATCAACTTACCAATATCAGAGGTCTGTCCAGTTTCAACTTCAGGCATCGGTAATTGTTCTGAATCATCATTTGATATGTCATCAACAATCATGGCACTTGATGATTCCATCATCTCTGGTTTGGTATCTGAATCATTGGTCAAGGCAACATTATCACCTGGATCTGTAAATGATAAAGTAAATGAAAGTGCAAATTAGTTTTTCTTCAATACAGGCAAACCCTGTTATAACGAGCACAGGTATAGCAAGGACCCGCTTATTGCGAGGACATTTCTCAGGTCCCAATTTTTCCTCCATAGACCTCCCTGTATTATGCTTCTCATATAACAAGATCGGTTGTAACAAAATTTCGGGTATAGCTAGGTAAATTCCCATCCTAAATATAAAGAAAAACAAAGGAAATTGACCCTACACCTCAGCTTACGTCGGCTAGTGAGCATAAGCGATGTTTCGGCTGTAAAATCAACTCCTTTTGCAAGACGTTGATCAACACATCGAGCATGCTACACCAACTGATCTCCCCGGAGATCAGTGGCTACACCACTGCGCTTTGTACACACTTCCTATCACAGCACGAGGACCCATGCCTGCTAGCATATGTAACTGAATGGCGTCTCCTTCCCGCTGGTTGCACCATTTTCGGTAACGGAGAAGTTGCAATCCTTGTTCACTTACATTTCCAACTCTGCTGTCTTAGTTCAGTGACTTATTTAGTTAGTAAGTTCAGTTTTATATGTTTGCAAAACTTAAGAAATCACTTCAGTAGCGATAGAAATCTTGCTACTTTATATGTAGTCCCATATGCATACATTTTTGTGTGTTTCTATCACATACTTTTTATAGCGAACAATCAGCTATAGCGAGGAGAAATTGTGGGTCCCGACGTCCTCATTATAACGGGATTTGCCTGTATAGAGAATGCAACCTGTGTAATGTACCATAAAAGATGTATTACCAACATTAGTACAATGCAACAAAAATATAATTAAGGAGCATCCAGAGAATATACACTCCAGGGAACAAAATTACCCACAATGTGTATTGGAAACAGGTACATGCAGTGTGACCCAGAAAAAAGGAAATCAGATTTCACAGCAAAATCTATCACAATGCATAATTTTCTTAATTAAATGTATGTAAAGCTCTGTTTCTCTTCTTTTATAGCATACACAACCAGTATTTTTCATCATTTGCACATGATTGAGGTAAAACAATGAAAAAATTGAAGCTACCAAAATTTAATTTGAACACACAATTTCCAACTTTGAGTGAGTTTTGTGGTAATAAATGAAATTCGTAAAAAAAAAATCACATACAAATTCAACATTTTCCACAATCTGACACCTCAAGACCTTTTGCATAAAAATAGGTACATACCACAGAACAAATAAAATTAAAATACCCTTGTTTTAGCATGATTTTAAAAATGAAGTTATTTGCAGCAACTCAAAGCGAACTGAACAGCAGGTTCCCAAGCAGAGCACAACAAATGTCCTTACCTCTAGGCGAAGGTAATTTCTTGATATACAGTGTGTGCCAGAAAAAAGGAAACAGAGATTGATGAAGATAATTCAATATCTTAAACACAAGTATGAAAAATAAGTTGTACATGGTTGGAAAGCATATTTTCTCCTCTTTCATTTGATACTAGTCACAGAGATTCCCATTCACGCATGGCTGAGCAAAGACAATAAGAAGGGACACAGGTAGCAAATTTGAAATTCAAACTTTCATGCTTGAATGTATTCTGAGTATTTTCGACATTGAAGGGCACCATTGAAAAGCTGATTTTATCTTCTTTCATATGATACCACATTCGTGAAAAATTAGCTTTGCATCAATGAGAAAAGACAATTTGAAATGAATCTTGCTTTCAGAAATGTTCCAAAATGCATTCATTAACAGTTTTCTGGAATTGGCAGCCAGCAAGCAATTAATTACCCATGCGAACATGACTCGGAGCTTATTATTGTGTCCCGAGCAAGATATTATGTGAAGTCAGCCGTGTGTGAATCTTATTGTTCTGCTCGCCTCTCGTTCTGAAAATTTATTCATTTAAAAATCACGCTAAAACAGGTATGTTTTAATTTTACTTGTTCTCCGGCATACAAATTCATTTTTACGCCTGAGGTGTCATATAAAAGAGAAAATTCTGAATTTTACCTCATGCTTTATTGTCAAAACAATAACATTTTTACCATGAAATGGACTCAAAGATGGAATATGCGTGTGCAAATGAAATTTTGTAGCACCAATATCCATTGTTTTAGTGCAATTATGCGTGAACAATTAATAAAAAGTAATGTATCAAATGAAAGAACATGAATAGAGCTTTACAATCACACCTAATTTATTTAAGAAACTATTCATTATGATAGAATATTTTTGCGATGAAATCCGGTTTCCTTTTTTCTGGGACACACTGTATACATGTAGATGCCTGCAACAGACAGCAGGGTTAATGAGTGCAATTTAAAACATTTCTGAGAACAAGCAGCTTTCAAATTGTTTCTGGCTACTTCCTGAGGCCGAAGCATCAAATTCAATCACCTATGTCAGTGTCAAGTTCTGTCTTGACTTGAGACACCAGCAGTTCTGAACCTTCATCTTCAACCTTCACTGCACTCGCTGAGTTAATCATCTCTGGTTGGGGATGTGCAACATTGGTCATGCCAACATTGTTACTTGGCTCTGTAAATGATTCATTCAAAAGAAATGCAAACGTTACTTTTCAAATGGAGACAGAGAAATAGAAATGAACTGTTTCCTTAACTGACACATGCACCAGTATATTTGTGTAAATGTGTGTGTGTGCACTTGTATGACCAGCAAAGGCGGAGGCGTATATGATTTTTCATCACATAAACAGGGAGACACACAGAACTATGGAGCTCCACGGTTTCCCATACCTAGCTGGAATGATGCAAGTACACCCTCTATGGCCTGTACAGTGTAAGGGTAGAGGTACTATGATTATCCACATTTTCATATTTGTCAGCTTTTTCACAAAATAATAAACTAATTCCACTGTGTTGCAGTCAGGGCATTGATAAGAAAGCCCACTAAATCGTTGGTGTGCGAATTTATGCAAAAAGCCCGGCTGGGTCCCTGACTATTGTTCTGAAACAAGCTCTTCTTTCAATTCATCATGTCCTAAGATATAAACTCCTGTTGGGTTTCACTTCACACATTCGACCAGTCTGTCCCCCTTTCCCTCTGTTTAGATGCATTATTTGCACTAATCATAAAGTATTTGAGACTCACCTATCCTCTTCCACTCATTGTGAAGGGCATTGGAGAGAAACACATTCTCATTATTTTGCATGAGGCGAAACAAGGTTCCTGAAGTAAGCAGTGTACATCATACACATGATGCATTTGTAGGGATGTTCGCTCATGAACCAACCAGCAGAAGCTGTCTGGGTTTTTTATTTTATGGAAGTGATCTTTATTTTGCTGTACCAAAATGCATTCCTTATGTTTTTCTTTCCCACAGAGTATGTAAATGGTTTCATTTTAATGGGAATTTCACTGATAACTGTGTTAATTGTAACCAAATTTCCATTATAGAATTCAATAATTATGATTTAGGGACTAGAGCTTTTCTTATAAGTGTGTCAAACTGTAGTACCTGTACATCTGAACAAGAGATATCAAGAATGTTTCATTTAAGTTTTTCTTCTGTGTGGTTAGTTCCAACAAATTTTGCATTGTTTTTTATTGTTTCAAGTTTCTTTTTTTTTTGTATCAGCAAACAATTTTCTTCCTTGAAATTTGATGTTTTCTGATTTTTACTTAATTTCGGGGATTTTCACTTTGTGTAACCCAGAAAATTCTTGAGCTGAATATATCTTGATAACTGGGATTCACAAATGGGCAACCCTCCCCT
>JZLH01S0316097.1:10083-21511 GCA_001188425.1 Eucidaris tribuloides
CCTTATAATACCATACTTCACCCAAGTTTACATGACAATCCGAACAAGCCGCTCTCAAGTTATCATGGTAACGAAGCCAAATTCAGACATTATTTAAGGCCGGTTTACCTCTTGACCTTTGACCTTTCAGCTCAATCTATGAGTTCATTGGTGGCTCATAGTCATACTTGGTTCTAGTTACATGAATCGACCAGACGCTCTCAAGTCTTATCGCGGTCGGTAATGGACGAATCAGACATATTTTAGGCCGGTAGACCTTTGACCTTTGAAGCTGCAAAAATCTAATCAGTTCATTGGTGGCTCATATACATACTTTACCAGTTACATGACCATCGAACTAGCCATCTCAAGTTTATCGCACCAAGGTATACGAGCCGAATCAGACATATTATAAAGGCCTGGTGACCTTTACCTTTGACCTTTCAGCCTCAAAATCTAATCAGTTTTCATGGTGGCTCATAATACATACTTCACCAATTACATGACCAATCCGACAACCGTCTTAAGTTATCGCGGATAACGAGCCAATCAGACATATTTAAGGCCCGGTGCCTTGACTTTGATTTTCCACTCCAAAATCTAATCAGTTATTGGTGGCTCAATAGTACATACTGGTCCTAGTTACATCAAAATCTGATGTGGGTTCTCAAGTAGTTGCAATGGTAACGAAGATCCGGTATCGGACGGACGGCACGGACGACGGAAAACCAGAAAACATAATGCCTCGGCAACTTCGTTGCGGGAGGCATAAAAAAATCCCGAAATAAATTTGGGCTTTAATAATATTTGCTTTGAATGAGTGAACTTGGCATGATTGAAATCACATTTAGGTGCTCTAACCATTACAAACATTGTAAATTTACTTAATATGGAACGGCTCCACCCAGAGCAGGCCCAATACATCAATGGCCATTTATGGTATATATCTCCAGCTATGCTGTTGTTCATTTGTTTTTGATTTTGGTGTAGATTGAGGTTGTGGTAATCTTTTTGCACTCTCTGACATTGTATCACTTTTTTTTTCCAGGTGTGGCGTGCTCATTTGTATAGAAGACTACTATGCTCACTGATGCCACATCTTGCAGAGATGACCCATAATAAATTCATGAAAAGACTGAACATTGCACAGAGTTAAATGGTCTCTCTCTTACTTGACATTTATATGGCTTTCCTCCATGCTGCCTTCTCATGATTGCCAACAAAGGTCTATTTTTTTGAACTGAATGTTTTAAAAAATATTGACATTTGTATGGTTTATTCTCCAGGTGTGATTCTGTGTAATCAACATGTGTTTAGAGCAAACTTTTTGCGCATTCTGAATATATATAGGCTTTTCTCAGTGTGCCCGTCTCATGTGGCTCGAAGATCCTACTTTCGATCACGTGAATGCTTTAAACAACAATTGGCAATTATATGGCTTTTCTCCAGTGGAATGTGTTATATGTGGACTATTAAGATTACTCTTTCTAAATGACTGCTTATATCACCAACTCTTTACATTTATATGCTTTCTCCAGTGTGATGTTCTCAATGTCGTATACGAAAAGTACTCTGTTTGAGTGAATCTTTTATCACACTTTTGACATCTTATATGGTGTTTCTCAGTGTGTGTTTCTCAAGTGTATGTGCTAAAATAGAATCCCGATGTGAATGCCCTTTTCACATTGGTGACACTTTATATGGCTATTCTCCAGTGATGTGTTACTCATGTGTCTTATTAGACGGATTGCAGTAAATGCCATTCCACACTGTGGACATTTTATGTGGCTTTTTTCGTTGCAGTTTACCTTGTCACAAAGATGACCTGTGCGATGTGTGTTTTTACCCAGATTGGACATTTACAAGGCTTTTCTCATTTGTTTGATGGAAAGCTCTTGACTGGTGGGAAAATCCCTCTCTTGTTAGATGATTTAAGGTCAGTGCAAGTTAAGCACTCCCTACGTAATATCCTGAATATAAAAAACATAACAAACTTAAATAGTATCAAAGTAGGTCATCAGGCTCTAGTTCCAGTCATCAAGTCAACACAGATAACTAAACAGAGAATTTCTTGATAATGATTTGACTGCCTAATGGCTTGAACCATGTAGAAAGCTAAGACGGGTTTTCTACATGCGTCTTTACTCATTTGGAGACCAAGACATGAGTATCTTTTGCTTGTTTATTGACAGGCATGTTATCTTGGTATCAATCGTCTCAAACCAGTTAAGAAATTCATGCACAATAAAACCTGCCCACCCTCTGGATGACTAAGAAACATATGATGAACAGTAACAATCATTTTTGAAAGGTCAAAAAATATTTTGGTAACATGGAGTGTAAAAATCACATATCAAGCTGTTTATCAAATTTAAGAGAAAATTATTATTGCACAAAAAATATTTTTGAATTTGGAATGACAAATTTCTGAGAAAAACCGATGGAAAAAACTTTATAGCAACAGTTACCTTGTATGCTTTCAATATTTCTGGAATTTTGAGACTAGCATCATTCGGTGGGTGTTTAGAAAAAATGTCTATTTCAGTTTGAACAAAAGTTGGTGAAGAATTTTAATGCGCTTTTGGTGTTTACAGAAAAACAATTGACGTTCTTTAAACCTATCTGTTATTATTTTCGTGTGCATGTACCTTGCTAGGGAGATCACAGCTTGACCATGTGATCAGACGTTGGGGCATTTTAAGCGGTGTAGAGATTGGACACACAATAAATTTCTTATAAACTTGAATTTGCTGGTAAGTTCGATTTTATATAATCTGCAAAGTATTCCAGATTACAATATTTTAGGGCATTCCCACGGGAACAATGGACTTCTGTAATTGTCTTGCAATATCACTTTCAATGGATGAAATAACCATGCAGGAGTCCAGAGCACGCCGGCTTGGAATCAGCCCCTCCCCATAATTAACAAGCCGACACGCCATCGGACTGAGACGCCCTTTGTATGCTCAGATTTCTAGTCCTATTGATGGCTCCCACGCGTTTTAAGTTGCATATTCAAGCTAGTTATTTATGCACCGTACAAAAAGACTGTGAATAGTTTTAATTTTGGCGTGTGCGATAATAGTTGTTCAACTGTCCACACATGTGGACGTCACATAAATGGGAGTGTATGAGTGGGGATTACAATTACTATGGCGACGAAAGCGTGCATCTCTTAACTCTAAACCACAGTGCTACAAATTCTCTGGTTACAGAAACCTCTTTCTCACGCTTGCATCAGCTGATTCAATAAAATTGCCACAAATATTCGGCAATCAAATGTAACTGATTAAAACTTCTGAAAAATATCGGAAACTGCAAACAAAACGAGAATATTATTCAAAGCATGATCAATGTTCGAGCGGATAGCTTGTCAGTTTGACATGCTTGGGAAAAACAGAATCTCGCTATCACGATAAGATCATGTTGACACTGACTTCAGCCAATGCACAACCTTCCTCATTGCAGGGCATGGCACTAACTGGCTACGATTTACAGATTTTTTTTTTCACAGAGGTCGAATGGAATGCATTACAAAAACTAAATATTATCTCTTTTCTGTGAATATCTTTCCATCTGAACTTTCACAGGACATTGGAGAGCTTTGAAGATTTTGATTTTGGCTAAAAAAAAAAGTTTTCGACAAATTTGACTGTTCGACAATTTTTATTTTTCGAAACCGTTGTTGCCGTGTGGCTCCTTTTGGCGTGACGGGTCAAATATTTAACCACACTATTGACCAAATTGTAAGGTTTTCTCCACCGGTCGCCTTCTCATGTGCATAACATAGATTCATATCTCTTTTCAGTATAATTCTCATGTGTTAAATTATATGAAATTACATACTAGATACCCTTATTGCACGTTGGACACTATATATAACTTTCTGCCATGTGTTTCTCTTGTATCTTTTAACATGATGTTTGGCAAGTGAACATTTTTTCAGAATGTATCATTCTAGGCTTCTCCAGTGTGCCACTTGTTCATAGTGCTCTTATAACTTTACTCTGTGGACGTGAATTTTTATCACACACTTTTAAAGGCTTTTCTCCAGTGTTGTATCATGTGACATATTAAGATTCTACTTTTCTGTGAATGTTTTATCACACTCTTCACATATTATATTGCTCTTTTCTCAGTGTGTGTCTCATGTGTATACGAAAGTATCTGTTGAGTGAATTTTTATCACCCTCTGTAATTATATGGAGTTTTTTTCCACTGTGTGTTCTCATGTGTACACGAAAGTACTCTGTTGACGTGATATCTTTATCACACTCTGTACATTTATAATGGTTTTTCTCCACTGTGTGTTCTCACTTGTTGTTGCTAAAATAGATTTTCCGAGTGAGATGCTCTTCCACATTGGTGACATTTTATTATCGGTTTTCTCCCAGTGTGCGTTCTCATGTGGAACAGAAGATTACCCTGACGAGTGAATGTGTTATCACGACTCTTGCATTTATATCGCTTTGGTCTAGTGTGTGTTTCATGTGTTTGGATTTAGTATTGGATTTCCATTAAGTGCCCATCCAGACGTGTTGGACATTTTATTGTTCTCCATTGTGGATATCATTATGTCCATCAAATGATGTTGAATGCAGTGTATGTTTCACGAGAATCCTGGAGTTTATATTAGGCTTTTTCCATTGTTTATTGTCACGGCCAGCACTTGGATTGGTGGGCCATTCTTCCTGCTTAGATGGTTTTAAATCGTCAGCAAGTTAAGCAAGTCCCAATGGAAATATTCCTGAATAACAAAATAAACAAAACTTAAATAGGCTCTCAAAGTAGATGTATCAGCCATCTGTCAGTCAAGTCAGCACAGAATACAAAACATCATGATTTGACTCCATATCTTTTTTAAAAATCTCATAACTCAACATGGCTAAAGAAAATTATCTTTCAAACAATGTCAAAACCATATTCTCGGTAAACTTGCATGAAGCTGTAAACACATGGACAGTCTATCGATTCGTACACTGTATTTTTTGTTGCAGACTATCTCTCATCTTGTTAGTCACTTGTCGCTACAAGTTTAATCTGTCTTTAAAATTTCTTACCATTTCTTTTTCGTGTTTAAACTTATACTTCTTCATTCATTCGTAGTAAACTGTTTATATAATTTTTGTTTTATTTTTGTTTTGGACAGAAACTTTTTTTTTCAGTCCATTTTGACAGACTTTTTTTTTAAAAAGGTTTTTTTCAGTCCCATTTATAGAAATTGATATCTGATAAAACTAGCAAAGAATAAAGGCTAATCGAACAGCCTGCGGCAATTTCATTGCCATAGGGTTAGCTGTGTGGTGTGCATGTTGGTCGAGTAGAGAATTTATGTAAACATGGGAAATGATGTTGATTTACATTGGCTTAATTTTCTCCAAGTTGGAAGTAACTGATTTGTAATCAGATAAATATACAGAAAAATAATTTGAATTCCTTAGTATCTTGCTATATGACATAAATTTTAAGAAAAAAAAAATCTTAGGGGGAAAAGTCACATAAAAGATACAAAAATTCGCCTGTAAACAACCTCAATAAGATTGAACCCCTAAATCTGTGACTTGACTTTTCAATTGTAAGAGACCTCACAAGTTCATATTGATTTGATGAAAATTCAGTGGCAGATCTCAAAGTTTTTACTTCAAAAGTGAAAACTACAACCAATAAGGTTCTTTGCTTTTAATATCAGTTAAAATTTCAATCAACTTACAATATCAGAGGTCTGTCCATTTTCCTTCAGGCCCATCGGTAATATGTTCTGAATCATTCATTGATATCTCCATCAACCAATCATGGCACCTTGATGATTCCCATCATCTTGGTTGGTATCTGATCATGGTCAATGGCAACATTATCACCTGCATCTGTAAATGATAAAGTAAATGAAAGTGCATTAGTTTTTCTTCAATACAGAGCAACCCTGTTATTTAACGAGCAACAGTTATAGCAAGGACCCGTCTTATTGCCGAGGACATTTCTGGGTCCAATTTTTCTTCCATAGACCTCCCTGCTTTATGCTTCTCAATATAAACACAAAAAGAAATCGACAAGTAACAAAAAAAAAAAAAAATAAAAAAAAAAAAAAACATGTAACAAAATTTGGGTATATAGTAAAGTAAAATTCCCAGCCTAAAACATAAGGAAACAAAAGGAAATTGACCCAATACACTCAGCTACGTCGGTAGTGAGCCAATAAGACGATGTTTTCGCTGTAAATCAACTCCTTTTGGCAAGACAGTTGATCAAACACAATCGCAGCATGCTACACAACTTGACTCCCCGAGAATCAGCTGGCTACCCCACTGCGCTTATGTACGACACTTACCTATCACAGACGAGGACCAATGAACCTGGCTAGCATATTGTAAAATCTGAATGGCGTCTCCTTCCGCTGGTTGCACCAATTTTTCGGTAACGGAGCAAGTTCGCCACATCCTTGATATCACTTCACATTACACAACTCTGCCTGTACTTAGTTCAGTGAACTATATTTAGTAGTAAGTTCAGTTTCATATGTATTGACAAAACTAAAGAATCACTTCAGAAAATGGATAGAATGCACTTTAATATGTAGATCCCAATATGCATAACTTATGTGAACACTGATGCTTATCTATCACATACTTTTCTTATAGCGAACAATCAAAGCTATAGCGAGGAGAATTGTGGGTCCGACGTCCTCATAATAACGAGGATTTGCCTGTATTAGAGAATAGAACCTGTGATAAATGATACCATAAGATGTATTACCACAATTAGATACAAATGCCAACAAAGAATATAATTAAGGAAGCATCCGAGATTATACACTCCACGGGAACAAAATTACCAACAATGTGTTATGCGAAACAAGGTACAATGTCAAGTGTGACCCAGAAAAAGGATCAGATTCACAGCAAAATCTATCACATGCATAATTTCTTAAATTAAATGTATGTACAAAGCTCTGTTTCTCTTTCTATTATTAATAAGCATACACAACCAGATATATATTTATAATCATTTGCACGTGAATTGAGGTAAAAACAATGAAAAAATTGAAAGCTCACAAAATATTAATTTAAGAACACACAATTTCCAACATAATTAAGTGAAGTTAGAATGTAGGATAATATACTGAAATTCGTAAAAAAAAAATAATCACATACAAATCAACTATTTTCCCACAAAATACTGAACCTCAGACCTTATATTGCATTAAAATTTAGGTACATTACACAGACACAATACAAATTTAAAATACCCATGTTTAGCATGCATTTAAACTGAGTTATTATGACAGCCAATTCAAAGCGAATGAACAGCGGTTCCCAACAGAGACAAACAAATGTCCTTAGCCTCTTGGCCAAAGGTAATCTTAATGATATACAGTGTTTCCAGAAAAAAAGGGAAACGAGATTGATGAAGATATTTTCAATATCTTAAACAACAAGTAATGGAAAAAAATGTTGTACATTGGTCTGGAAAGCATATTTTCTCCTTTTTATTATGATACTTAGTCACAGAGATTCCCATATATCATGGTACTGAGCAAAGACAAAAGGGACAAAGTATAAAAATCATTTGCAACGAAGCCAAATTTTGAATTCAAACTTTCATGCATTATGATGTCATTTGAGATATTTTTCAGACATTGAAGTGCACCATTTGAAAAGTGATTTTTATCTTCTTTCATATATTGATACCACATTTCAGTGAAAATTAGTATTGCATCAATGAGAAAAGACAATTTGGAATGAATCTTGTTTCAGAAATGTGTCAAAATGCATTCATAACAGTTTTACTGGAATTGTGCAGCCAGCAAGATTAATTACCCTGCGAACGTGACTCGGAAGCTTATTGTTAATGATTGTCAGCGAGCAAAATATTATGTGTAAGTCAAGCCGTTGTGTGAATTTATTGTTTGTCGCCATCTCGTTCTGAAATTCTATTCATTTAAAAAATCCGCTAAAACAGGTAATGTTATTTAATTTTACTTGTTTTCCGGCCATACAAATTATTTTTATACGCCTGACGGTGTCATAATAAAAGAGAAAATTACTGAATTTACTCATGCTTTTATTTGTCAAAAAAAAAGCAATAAAATTTTTTACCATGAAATGGACTCAAATGAGAAATATGGTAGATGACAAATAATTTTAGTAAGCACAATATCCATTGTTTTGTGCATTTATGCAGTGAACAATTTATAAAAAGTAATGTATCAAAATGAAAAGAACATGAATAAGAGCTTTACATCACACCTAATTTAATTTAAAGAAATAATTACAATTATGATAGAATATTTTTGCGAATGAAATCCGGTTTCCAAATAATTTTTCTGGGACAACTGTATACATGTAGCATGCCTGACAACAAAAGCAGGGTTAAATGAGTGCAATCTTAGAACATTTTGAGACAAGAATCTATAAGCAATTAGATTTTGGTACTTCTAGAGGACCCAAAGCATCAAATTCAATCACACTCGGTCAGTGTACAAGTATCATATCAATTGACTTGAAAGACACCAGCAGTTCTTGAACCTTCATCTTTCAACCTTACACGGCAATTCGCCTGAGTTTAATCATCTATGGTTGGGATGGCAACATTGGTCATGCCAACATTTGTTACTTAGGCCTCTGTAAAATGATTTTCATTCAAAATGAATGCAAAATGTTGTTACTTTTCAAATGGAGACAGAGAAATAGAAATGAACCGTTTCCTTAACTGACACATGCACCAGTATATTTGTGTAAATGTGTGTGCGTGCACTTGTATTGACCAGCAAAGGCGGAGGCGTACATGATTTTTCATCACATAACCAGGGAGACACACAGAACTATGGAGCTCCACGGTTTCCCATACCTAGCTGGAATGATGCAAATACACCCTCTATGGCCTGTACAGGGTAAGGGCAGAGGTACTATGATTATCCACATTTTCATATTTGTCAGCTTTTCCACAAAATAATAAACTAGAGTAATTCCACTGTGTTGCAGTCAGGGCATTGATAAGAAAGCCCACTAAATTGTTGGTGTGCCAATTTATGCAAAAAGCCCGGCTGGGTCCCTGACTTTTGTTCTGAAACAAGCTCTTCTTTCAATTCATCATGTCCTAAGATCTAAACTCCTGTTGGCTTTCACTTCACACATTCGACCAGTCTGTTCCCCTTTCCCTCTGGTTAGATGCATTATTTGCACTAATCTTTAAGTATTTGAGACTCACCCATCCTCTTCCACTCATTGTGAAGGGCATTGGAGAGAAACACATTCTCATTATTTTGCATGAGGCGAAACAAGGTTCCTGAAGTAAGCAGTGTACATCATACACACACGATGCATTTGTAGGGATGTTCGCTCATGAACCAACCAGCAGAAGCTGTCTGGGTTTTTTATTTTATGGAAGTGATCTTTATTTTGTTGTACCAAAATGCATTCCTTATGTTTTTCTTTCCCACAAAGTATGTAAATGGTTTCATTTTAATGGGAATTTCACTGATAACTGTGTTAATTGTAACCAAATTTCCATTATAGAATTCAATAATTATGATTTAGGGACTAGAGCTTTTCTTATGACTGTGTCAAACTGTAGTATCTGAACAAGAGATATCAAGAATGTTTCATTTAAGTTTTTCTTTTGTGTGGTTAGTTCCAACAAATTTTGCATTGTTTTTTATTGTTTCAAGGTTCTTTCTTTTTTTGTATCAGCAAACAATTTTCTTCCTTGAAATTTCATGTTTTCTAATTTCTACTGAATTTCAGGGATTTTCACTTTGTGTAACCTAGAAAGTTCTTGTGTTGAATATATCTTGATAACTGGGATTCACAAATGGGCAACCCTCCCCTCCCTCCCTACCCCCCCCCCAAGAAAAAAAAACAACAACAATGAAATAAATAAAATAACATTAATTACCTGTATCTGTATCCTGTTCTGTTGTGACATTAGTTATCTGCCATTCTGAACTTTCATCAGATATGTCCTCATCCTTCACTGGTTGGGTATATGCAACATTGTCAGCACCAACATTATTAGCGGGATCTGTCAATTATATTATAATGTACATTCCTCAAATGAAGAAAGGGCCGAGGGCTAGAGAAATTACATGCTTTTAAAATTATGAATATGATGAAGATTCCATTCATTGCACTTCACTCTAAAATTCAAAATGATGAATCTTTCTGGATGGCCATCATAAATACACTGTAAGTCATAACAGATATTCAAAAATGTTAGGACTTTTAACTTTGGTGCACATAATTCATTGATTTATCATGATATGTTTTCTACCCCAGCTTGATGGTAATCCCACCTGTAGCTGGTAAGTTATCAAGGCAACGAGATAAAACTTGGGAGTGGATATATCTGTTTAACTTGATTTGATTTGAAATAAAGATGATTTATATATACACACCTGTGTGCAGACAGAGACAGCCACAACATCTGAAAATGAGTTATAAAAGTCTGTACAGTGTTTCTTACATTTCAATAATTTATAACTAGTGTACAATTTCAGTTGATCAAATTTTTCAATATCCATCATATCAAAAAAATAAAAAATACCTGACATACTAGAAATTGTTTAGAATGACATATTAAGATTTGCAAATGACCAACAAACAGATATCCCTACGTACGTATCACCTAGAGCAAACATGCTAACTCTCAACCCCTTCAATTTTATCAACTTTTAAAAAGGAAAGCATTTCAAAGTATGCAATGTGCAGGGCATTGATCTAGACATCATGGTAAAAAGATATACCTAATTTTGCACTACTTACAAAACTATACACTGCTTTCTAATTAAAAGCTATGTGTTTGTATACGATCATAAGAAGCAGAAAGTTACGTTACCTATACCTGAGCCATATCCGATCTTCACCTGAGGTAGCTGCCATTCTGAACTTTGATTTGATATGTCATCTTCAACTTTCATGGCACTCCCTGAGTTTGTCATTTCAGGTTTGGTATGTGTTGTATGGGTGAAGGCAACATTATCACCCAGGTAAACATGTAAATGATAAAATCATAACAAGGCAAATGTTAGTACATGTATACACATGATTGACTCATAGTAACAGGCAAATTTTTTGTGTAACTTTGTATAGAATAAATTTTTATCAGGGCACCTGATTCATTTAAAGGGAAATGAAACCCAGACATCTTACTGAATTCAGAGAGTACAGAGCAATAAAAGAAGGAAAATAGTGAAAGTTTGAACAAATTTGGTTGAACGGTTCAAGAGTTATGATTGTTCAATGTTTATTTAATCCTTGTTATGGAGGATTCTTAAATTGGCAACTCTACCCACTTTTCAGATGAAAGTGTGGAGAACTTCCCATACTCAAATTTTCAATAATTTGCAGTTTTCTGAAGTGCCAGTTGAGAAATTATATAAGTTCTGTCAGAAAAACATGTAGAATCATTTTTGCCAGGACATTCTTGCACAATAAGCAAGAGCAAATCAGATATT
>JZLH01S0316110.1:21617-32513 GCA_001188425.1 Eucidaris tribuloides
ATAATAATAATAATAATAATAATAATAATAATAATAATAATAATAATAATAATAATAATAATAATAATAATAATAATAATAATAATAATAATAATAGGCCCTATAGAAGAATATCTCATTTAAGAACCTTTAGAAAAGTGTAGGAGCTAAAAATACAGTTTTAGTGGAATTATAGTAAACGTTTGACTTGGATTTGTTTTTTGGCATACAGTTCCGCAAATTTTACAAGTGGTACTAGTCTATTTTTAAACAGTACATGTAGGTCCCTTTACCTCCATGGTGTAATACATATACTGTACACGCAGATGACCTTGCATGTGTCTGATGCATTCCAACACAACATCTGGTACATGTATTACTGGTATTACGTAAGTACTGTAATTAGCCTGATATACCCTATGTACCTACTGTAGGTCCATGAAATATAGTGAGATTTGTAACAGTGTGCCTAGAACATACACTACACAACTATTGGTTTCTTGTGCATGTTTTTAAAATCTAGGTGATTTATGATCGTCAGATTTCACAGGCAGGACTTTTTAAATATCATAAGGGCATGAATAATGTTTTGTTGTATTATGGGAGGGTTGCAAATGAGATCCCCTACCTTTAATGCAACCCATTTATTCAATCAGCCACCGGAATCATTCAGAAGAAGATCCACACAATCACAATGTCAAAAAGACATGTTCATTACATTTATTCTTGAATTATGATTTTATTCATTTTGTGCTTTATAGGCCTATCACTTCTGTTTCAGTGATCCATTCGTCTTTTCGATTTCATAAATGAGTCTCATTTTCTCTATTGACTTATAGTTAGTTTAAGTTACAGTACTAATTTTGATTTTTTTTTCCTGTCATTATCTTTTGCTTGTACTTTAGTTATGCATTTTTTTTTTTGCTTCAGTTTTGTTTATTTTGAACTTACTTTATGTCGGAACTTGATATGACCTTACAGTTTTGTTTTAACTATTGTGTGTTGTATCCTGACTTGGTGAGAAACAGCCTATAACGGCTGAGAGCAAGTTGTTATTTTTTCATCCCGTGTTTAAATAAGTAAAAAAAAAAGAATATCAGATCCACATTCTGGAGAATAGATAGATAGATAGATTGATTGATTGATTGATAGATACAACGTTAATCTGCTTTATTCTGCTTTAATATTCAATTTAATTCGATTTCAATTTATATATTCTATCATCGTTTAAAACAGTACATCAGTATTGAATGTACAACATAACAACACACAAATCAATTTACAAGTTATAATAATAATAATTAAAATGGAAAAGAGAACTTGAATAAAGCCAAATGGCCTTGTGGTGATAAGTCCCCTTTAAAAATGTTAAAGTAAATTTATGCTAGGACAAAAGGAGACACAACAGGAAACTTTAGACAAAACATAACAAAACAAACTGACAATGTATCAGAAGAGTGAATTAAATTATACATACTTTGATAGAAGATATTTTTCAATGATCTTTTAAATAAAGAAAGAGTAATACAAGTACGAACATCTACTGGAGAAGTAAACCAAACTGACGGAAAATTGTGACGTATGGATCTTTGGGCATAGTCGTAATGTATTCGTGAGTAAAGAGCAATTTCAAGTGCAAACCATTGTTTAATGTGATAGTGAATACAGGTTAGCACCAATTATGAAATCCCCCTTTGCTAGCTGAGACAAGCTTTCTTTGTCACCTTCACAACACAATTTTTCTTGGTTACTTTTACATGTACTGTGTATGCCATATCTGACGTACGAATAATCATAGCATGTACCGGTACTTGCAAATTGTGACAGGCTTGACATTTTTGGTATAGTCTAGAGTATAGTAATTAATTGTTCAAGTGGATAAGTTTTGTCGTCTCGACTCGTCTGTATATATGTTAAAATGTGAATGTACAATTATTTGTAAAAGAGCTGGCAAATTGCGTTTCGTAAATGATATGTCCTTCCCGAAGTCCTCTTTATACACTTTTTGGTCTTCTGTTTCGTCAAATTAAAAGATTACAGCTTGTGCAAAATTCAGCAACGTGGCTCGTATAACACGAACATACAAAATATGGATTGGCTTTCTATGCAGTAACGTGTAGGTCTATAGAGTACTTTTGATAGCTTATCAATGACTTATCAGTTTGCTCTGTCGTATATCACTGAGCTGCTAACACAGTATAAACTAGAAAGAATATTGTGTTTAGGGGTGTATCTAGGATATTTTTGATCGGGTCGTGACCATAATTTTTTGGACATTTGCACAATAAAATATCCTGGCTTTTTTTTTGGGGGGGGGGCGGGGATTGGGATGTGATGATACTTTTTGGACTTTTTACAATGAAATAACAGTATATCTTAGAAAAATAGGTACATACGAAAAAATAAGAAGTAATTTGAAAACACATTTATTAATCCCACAATTACAAATCCTCTGCATAATTTCCTCTCCTTTTGTACCTCTGTTCTGTGAAGCACTTAGAGAAATGTATTATGCACCATACAAAAAACGTTCATTGTTATTTTTATTAGCATTATTACTATTATTAATATTATTGTTGTTCTCGTTGCAGGTCATGTCCACGTCACCCAATGATCAGGATCACCTCCTGTGAACACTGAATATAGTTCAGTGCAGCCAACCAGAAGATCTCCACTCTACCGCATTAATTGCCCATCTCATCAAGTCATATTTGAAAAATAGAGCAGTTCGACTGTGCGCAGTTGATGGGTATGCCTCCGCAGTCGGAACTACCACTCAATTGGATTGAAAAGCCTTATGCACACTTGTACCCCGTTTAAAAAAAATTGTAAGTTACCTTGGTACTGAGACCAAATGAGGTTTGTATAAGCCCTTGTGACCTTTGACCTATGACCTTTTAACTCAGAAATATGATCACTTTATTGGGGCCTCATACTGCATTCTTGACGCAATTCACATTAAAATCAAGCGAGCGATTCTTGAGTTATAATATGGTATTTAGCCCAAATATCAGATATGTATGAGGCCTCGTGGCCTTTGACCTTTTAACACCACAATATAATCAGTTGATGTGTGTTCATACTAAATACTTGAACCAAATTACATTGATATCCAATACACCGCTCTTGAGTTATTATGGTAATAAGCCCAAATCAGACATGAAGGATGCCTTGTGACCTTTGACCTATCACCTCTGAAATCTTATCAGTTCATCGGTGCCTTACAATACATACTCTACCCAAGTTTCATCAAAATCCAAGAGCCATTCTTAAGTTATCACGTAAAATACAACAGGTATGGGGCTTCGTGACCCTTGACCTTTGATCTTTCAACTCTAAAATCTAATCAGTTCATTGTTGCCTTATAATATATACTCCACTCGAGTTACATCAAAATCCCACCCGCTGTTCTCAATATATTGTGGTAACGAGCCCAAATCAGACATGTACATGTATAAGGTCTCGTGACCTTTGACCTTCCAACTCCGAAATCTAATCAATTCATCGGTGCCTTATAATACATACTTCACCCAAGTAACAATAAAATCCGACCAGTCGTTCTTAATTAAGGTATCGTGGTAAAACGCAAAAATCATACATGTTTTAGGCCCTTTGTCTTTTGACCTTTCAACTCCAAAATCTAATCAGTTCATCGTTGCCTCATAGAACATACTTGGTCCTAGTTACATCAAAATGCGATCAGCGGTTCTTAAGTTATCGCGGTAACGAAAACCGGTAACGGACGGACGGACGGACGGAATGACGGCCGGACGGACGCACGGACGGACAACGCGAAAACACGATGCCTCCGGCAACTTCGTTGCGCAAGCATAATTACGAAAAAGTACAAGGTAGGGTGTGTAGGGGTACGCCAATACAGCTTGTGTGTGTGTGTGTGGGGGGGGGGGGGGCTAATCAGTGCCCGACAGAACGTAGTCTGTGTGCATGTGCTGGAACATGCGATTTTGTCTCGCTTGCATAGCAGAAACGAGATAGGTGCTGCTTTTCCGAAAGTGGCGGTGGTGTTGGTGGTGGCGGCGTCAACAATAAAAAGTTTACCAAGGTTCGGTTTTTTAATTTTCGGTATAATTTTGCAAGTATACGTTATTATTCAATGGCACTTGGACATAAGGGTTATGAAGTGTCGCTTATTAGAATTTCAGGTCTAAAAGTCAACATTCAAAGATCATTCATGTCAACAAACTTAGACTATGTTGTGTATTCAACATCAACAACTTAACCTACTGTTAGTTCTCTTTTTATTATCTGATACGATTGGTAGGGGCTTCCAAACTTCAACACAGAATTTGGTAAAATAGCTAATTTATGCAATTTTTTTAAATCACTAAAAGTGCTACTATTCCTTATCTCTTGGATTTTGATTTTGTTTCTTTTATCTGATACGCAGGGATGCCAGGTAGAATTGATGAGAGGGCCTGAAATTTACCTACAATGAACTATTTTGTACACAAAAAACCTTACAGATAGCTTGAGAAGTAATTGCCAGGGCTTGAATTAATGCTTTAGCTCAGGGTTTCTCAATTATTATCGTTGAAGTGCATATTTATTGACGAGAGTTTATACTGCGCACTCTCCAACATGCGAAGCGAGCGCATGCAGCGTCGCGGCGTGGGGTCCACGGGCCCGCTCAAGGGCCCCTGGAGGGGTCGAGGGGGCGAAGTTCCCGAAGTTTTTAAATAAGAGGCCTCTTAAGACGCCCAAACTGGCTTTAATTAATATAAACAGCATAAAAACAAATTTAAAGAAATTACACAATCTATTGTTTGTTTGTTTTTTCACAGCGGCTTCCATGCGCCACTTCAGAAGGCCCGATGCGCAAAAAGTGGCAAGCGCGCCGCAGTTTAAGAAACCCTGCTTTAGCTGAAAACTGGCATCCCTGGATAGGGCTTGGTAGGGGCTTCAAATTTCCACACAGAATTTTGAAACTCATTAATATGCTTATTCATGCAATTTTTCCCAAAATAAATGAAAAAAATGACAAAAGCCTGAAATGGCATAATTTGGAAGGTGTGTTCTGTGAGACATATATTGCACATATTACGTATTGGTGTGTTCTTCTTGTATTTTATTCCCGGCTGAACGCAGTCTTGAGAAGATGTAGGCCTATCATAGCTACACATTTTCTGGTTTGCAAAATGTTAATTTGTCATTTCAACGGGTAATCATTTGGCGGACATCAAGAAATAAACAGCATATCTTAGCTCAAGGCTTGGCATATTTCCCGGCGTTGCCTATTTCCGCGACGGGTGGTGGAAATACCGGAAATACGGTATTTACCGCTTTTAGCGGGAAATACTGGGATATAAAATACGCTCTAGTACAGGGTGGATGATTACTGTATGATAGTACTGGAATCCAAGAGGTACTAGTACATGTTCTTCAATGGTGTTTTTGGCCAAGTGTTTATATTACAATTGTCAATTAGTTAATTTGATTATTTTAGATTTAATTAACATTGGGTCTGGCTCACTGCCCGATGCCCTGCCCTTGTCTTGGACAAGAACAGATGGGCTAGACAGACCAGTCTGTCATTCAGTGTTTGGTACTAATCTAGAGGCATTTAACGAACAAGTTCACTTTCAAGCATTCCAATTTGAGAAAAACTTCACCTGGGTCTGGATAATGGACACTGGTTATTAGCAAGGCATCTAAACACCAGCAGAGTATAGACAGGTGCTAGATGTGGACAAGAGAATGGACATGGGATGCAGACATAGGGAGTCATTTGTAAGATGTGGCCCATGTCTACGTAGACAAAAGTGCAGGTACAGTCGATAGACTGAGGTTCAATACTGAGAGTACATAAGATCAAGGTCCGATAGACTGAGGGGTCTCATAGACCAATTTTAAAAAAGGGTCCAATAGACTGAGGGTCTGATAGACAAATTATCACAAAGGTTCTGATAGACCGATCGCATCCTTTTTGATAATCGGTCCATCGGATCCTCTGTCTATCAGACCCTTTCTGGTAATCAGTCTATCGGACCCGTTTTGAAAGTTGGTCTATCAGACCCTTTTTGATAATCAGTCTATCAGACACTTACCGTTAATGGAAAATATATCCATCAGACCCTCGGTCTATTGGGTTTGGTTCCATGACATTTGCTCCGGCGACAATTGCTCCGACGATTATTTCATGCACTAACCCTGACCTAAACCCTAACCCTGACCCTAACCCTAACCCTAATCCTAACCCTAACCCTATTCTGAACTAGAAAGTCAATGGCAACCCTAACCCTAACTCTTTGTCTTCTGAGATATTGTCACCGGAGCAATTGTCGCCGGAGCAAATGTCGGGTCACCATTGGGTTTCCCCCAAAGTGGCAAACCCCCGGATTGACACTCTGGTGGAGCATGTTGGACAAGAGTGCCACTGCCATGGCATAATTACATCTGTTCACTTTCTGTTAAAAATCTATCAATTGTCAATTCACAATTTGTGACTTGTGAGTTCTATTTAGGTCATACTTTTATTTATAGGAAAACCTACATGTACACTATACCATGTAGACTACCCACATGTTACAGTTGACTGGTGTTGTGCATTTTGTAATATATAAAGGGTCAGAAAAAGGAAGAAAAGTCACTCTACTTCTGCTTGTTCATCACCCGTGACATCATTACCTTCTACAAACTGGCAATGTTTGAAATTACACTTGGGTCTTGGTCCTACACTATAGTTCGTAATCTAAAACAATATTATTGTGAAACAACAAGGCCTGATAAAAAATACAAATCACTAAAAAGATGTTGAAATTCACATACAGTATGTTTGTACGTAATCCCTCTTCCTTTACAAACAAAGCTACACTATGTTCCATAATGCTATTAATGAACTGTTATATCACTACTGTCAATATCACATAAATGAACAATTTAATTGCACTGATCATTGTCGCTGTTAGGATGGCAATCATTTGCACTCTTCTAGTTACAACCGATAATCTTGGAATTTTCTTCTATTTTTTTTCATTATCTAAATACAGTATCAGTCCACTATGAATATTGGCAATTGGCAGTTCTATTCAATTCCCTCCTTAAGCCATAATCCCACACACGTCCCATGGGGCCAGTGTACAAACTATAGGCTACATTACATATACAAGTTAATAAGAGTTTCTTTTTTTTTCATGCATTACTGTCTGGAAAACTGTCCTAAGAAAAAGAATAGAAAAAAGAAAGAATGCAGAATTGACATGGGGAAAATTTCTTGCATGGTCCTGATTGATAACCAAGTTATTAATGTGGACTATTGGAGCGAATATATAATTTCAAAATATATCAAATGTAGGGTTACAGTTAAATAGAAATAAGTGAATATTTAGATCAGATTACCTATGTAGACAATTCTCTAGCAATAACTTCTCATTAAAATGAAGAAAAAGTTGTCAAAATTGATGTTTTAATCTTATTTCCCGCTTTTTGCCATATTTACCGGACGGCCTCTTATTTCCCGGACGGTATTTACCGGTAATTACCGCTGGTATTTCCCACCTTTTATATTTCCCGCCCAACCCTGGATTAAAGGGTTTTCAAAATGGCCCAATTTCGGTAAGTCACTCAATTTCTTTCCTTGTTGACATGGTTGATGAGTGAGTTTCCTACTGTCTCTTTGGTTGCTGCATTCTGACATAATAATTTGCATGGATTCAAACAAACGTGTGCATAAGTAAACAAATAAACAATCAGACAACCAAACTTGTGCGGCCATTTACAAACAGGACTCAAACACTTAAATCTCGAAGTAAAGAACAAATGAAGTAACCATATCAATTTCTAAGCGATCTTTTACTTTGTTCATGGTCTAGAGTTTTGTAACACAATGGTAAACTGGAACTAAAACCGTCGTTTTGGGCACATATTTCGCCATTGTAACAAATCTACAAGCTGTATATACTATTGACACGAGATTTATGATAATCAAATGTTTCTCTTTAAGGTTAGATCAAAATATGTGACCAAAGTCAATGTTATCATCCGCGCAATTGAGTCTAAAGACTTCCTTTTTGGTAAAAAAAAATCTCGTGGAAGATCCCTGTTTTTCCCATCTTTTCTGATTTTACCGCCTCATAAAATGAAAGTGCGTCATTGGTAAATATATTGGCAATAAGTATTTGTAGCGGAAAGTCTAAGGATTCTAAAAATGTAAAAATCACATTTTATTGAGTAGGAGAAGGCCCGCGGAATTGGCAAAAATCAAACACAAACTACATTTTCTGTCAGTCCCAGCTGCACGCAGCCTTTATTATTATGCGTTCGAGTGTGAATGAGAACAATGACAGCAGTCCGTCGCTTCCTCCTATACACAGGATGGTGTGAGAGAGCAGTGACGCATGACCTGTGCGGTACCTCGGATTTCTCTGCGCAAAAGAGGATCGTTTTCTTTTGTTAAGAAATTCATATGAGTGGCTCCTGATGAAAGTGGCATTCATAGCTGACCTGCTGAGAACAAAAGGCATAATTCCACAAAAAATAATATGTCGTATATTGGTCTTCAAGACTATTGGTGTTGATTTTGCAGCTTTTTAACTTACACATCATCCCGTATTTTAAAAGACCGCCTTTTTTCCAGTGGCATAATCATAAAACATAGGGTACTATTTTAAAGAAAATTCAATAATCTTTATGATGATACGAAACAGCATTAATTACTACTAACAGAAGGGATAAATAATGAAACTCGGATTTCCAAACTTTTTGAGGCGTCTATATACATATTGATCGAAATAGATTTACGTGCAGCTGTATGTATCTCTTTATCTAAATGTATATCTATCTATCTATCTATCTATCTATCTATCTGTGGATTTTTTTCTTTGAAATTCGCATTTTTTTGCTGTCTATTTCCTTCGGACTTTGTTACGGCCCGGCCGTGTGTCAGTTTTTACGTTTCCAGTGTTGTAATTAAATATAAGATTTGGGTCTTTTTTTTATCATATTTCAATCCTGATGACAGTATTGCACTTTATATGTGAAGATTTCCTTCATTTGTGATATGCTTGAAATATTAAGTAAGTGATTATTTCTGTTTATTTTTCCAACAGATTACTGAATTCTGCGACAATCAACAATTTAGTAGTGCAGTACATCATAATGTGTTTGCTCCTAACGAGCAAAATAAGTTTTGCCAACACAAAAGTGCATGGGAGGTATGTCAGTCACATTCTGATCGTGAATAATGACATGTTATGTGTTATATCCTTTTTAGGGGCGTCGATCCATTTTTTCGTTGGGGGAGGCAAAAGCAAGAAAAATGCCAAACATTTCCGGTGCCCTCTAGGGGCCAAATTGCAATATATAATTTGTTTTAATGGTTTTGTAGTGTCTTGTACTCAGCCATTCCGTGTAAGTGTCACGCGAGTCACGCATGCTGTATGTCACGAGTCACAAGCCAGGGTATAGATGATTGCATTACGTGATCAGGTAAAGCAATCAGCTTCAATTATTTTCTCAGATTTGACCTATAGGCCTACCCTGGCTTGTGACTTGTGTGACATCAAGCATGCGTGACTCGCATGACATTTACACGGAATGACTGTACTGTTTTTTTAAATGTTTCCTTGCATTACGTTTTATAATTTTTTTCAAGATGTCAAAACTATGGGGGGAGGGGCAAATCGGTATGTTTGCCGCCCAAATATTTTCATGTGGGTGGTGACTGCCCACCCGTGCTCCCATCCCCCACCCCAGAATCGACGCCCCTGCTTTCTTACATTCTTGAAGGAAATGTGTTAAATTACCAATTAAAGGGGTCGAGGACTGACTATTCTTTCAAAACGGCAGATCAAGCCTTAAAACAAGCTGGATTGTTCTCTTATAAAGAGTTGGATCCAGCAGATTAAAATGATGATTACCCATTTGGAAAAATGCTCACTCCTAGGCCCTTTTAAATGATGATTAAACACTTAACCCGCTGTCTACGAGAATATGTAATTCAATGGAGTTAGTGCATATGTCATACCCTTTTACCTGTGGTAACGGGTCAAGTGTTCAGAGTGCACATAGTTCCAGAATCACTGTACACTACTGAAATCCTAGTATTCTGAATATAATATGCTCTTCGTTATGCTCTAGGGTGTTCCTAAAAAAAGGTAAACGAAGTTGAAAGGTCAGCCATTTGAAAATGCAAAATTTGATACCGTTTAAATTAGTTGGGAGAAATGGACATTTATCTAATTTTCATACATCTTCACCGCCACGGATCTCTGAAGTAGACGCTCCTGAACGTACATAAAAATATATATTTTTTCCTGGTTTAAGCGACCAATACCATTTATTCAGAAGAATGTAGGGTACTGCTTGCCTAACATTGCAGCTTGACAATTACCCTGTTAGATGAAAATGTAACAAAGTCATTCATTTCTCAATTCCATTATTCAGAAGAATGTGGGATCGGATGTGCTCACCAGAAATTATAAGTAAGCACTAGTTGATATATAGCTTTTACTTGGAAAACGATTAGGAGGGGGGTAGCATTATAGCATATCATTAAAATGAGATTTTCTGGCTGTAATTTTTTTTGGATAAATCCAAAAACTTGAGGGGGGAGTGAGTTTCATACCGTTAACAATTAACGGATTAAGATTTACATAAATTTCATTTACAGGTAATGTTCATGCACGAGGACTTCAATAGCACTGGGAACGAGATTCCTAATGTAGACACGACTCCAAGGTTTATTCTCGTTAAAGAAAGCTCCGTTACAACCACCGTACTTGTCCTTGATACATCAGGAAGTATGGAAGGAGAGAGACTAGTTCTGCTTAGACAGGTAAGCAATAATTTTTAATGTTATAATATTAGAAGTTATAGTAGTTTTTATAGTAGGTACTATTATATAATTGTTCCGTATTTACGTTGTAATCATAAACACAAGTCAAAGATAATCCAACTTTA
>JZLH01S0316110.1:32573-50389 GCA_001188425.1 Eucidaris tribuloides
TTTGAATGTTGTGATGATATCGGGATTAAATCCGAAACTGGTATTAGTCGGATAAATCAATCTTAAATTGGTATTAGCAAAATGTATTTTGTTGCCATATCACGTACCGTGATGCTATGAAACGCCAATTTGTAAAGACAAATAAAATTTGTTGTTCACCATATTCGTATTTTAACAACTCATTGAAGATATGGTGCAAAATCGAGCCTATGACACAGTAAAAAATTAAAGGGGTATCTTGCGAAAATTCTTGTTACAATTACCGTGTTCTATGTTGCACTGTCCATTGTCTTTCTTTTTTATTTTAGAAAAAAAATCCGTATAGTGGTTTTCCAGAAAAACATAAGGTTTTGTTTGGTGCATTTAAAACTTATTGTGTAATCTTTTTTATCTGTCGTACTTTACACCTTATTGAATTATTCTAAGGGTGATTCAAAGAATTAAAAAGTAAACTAGCAATTAACTGGCCCTTACAGTGCAAAACATAACAGTTCTTGGCAGCAATAAATCAATATGCTACTGTTGTCGTATAAGTTTTGATGCTGTGCTGCCATGTTCCTTAACTCTGGTAATTGTCGATAAAAGGCACCTAGAAGTAAACAAAGTGTGTGTCTATTGATAATATTAACCGAGTTGCTGTTTACTTGTTTGGTGCAGGCTGCAGAAAATATTATTGGGGATGTTCTACCAGATGGTGACAGACTAGGCATAGTAGCATTTTCCACATCTGCAAGGGTTCTGAGCTCTGTCGTGAATGTAGAGACTGGTACCAGACAACAACTAACAAATGCTATTCCTATACGTGCCAATGGATTCACCAGTATTGGGTCAGGTAGGTAGGCAGAGTCGATCTGCGAAATCTGGGGCGTTAAATTTAGTACCCGTGGTGGTGTCCATTACAGAGGTATATGGTGTTGAATTATAGTACTCTGTGTAAATTTATATACCTAAATAATTATTTCTAACACCGGAGACGTTACCTTTAAGAAAGGGGCCTTGAATTTTTACATCATCTGGTATGTTCATTGGACAACGTCATGGTTGTTAGATTTAATACCAGTTTTTGCAGTGAACGGGAAAGCTTGGTTACCCAGTTCGAAAATTAAATTGACATGGTTTTATTGATTTCAATCCAGTTGAAAATTTCAACTAGTTTCAATTGGTTTCAATGGGATTGGACTGGTTTCAACTGGTCCCACTGACTGAGATGAAACTAATTGAAACCAGTACAGAGTTATTATTATTATTATTATTATTATTATTATTACTAAGATATTACTATGGTATTACCATGATATTGCCATGGTATTACTACGGTATTACCATGAATAACCATGGTATTACCACGGTTAATTTTTCATAATGGGTAGGCTATAATCAACTGGTACCAGTTGAAATCAGTATATTAACTGCTAAAAAGGGGGGTCTCATAACCACGAAAATGGCTTACGGAGATTACATGTCACGAGTATAGTACATACTGTTATCAGCTCGTAACTTTATACGGGATAAGTTTTGAAAATCTAAGACCTTTCTTCTGCAGCTGCACTTTGTGTCATTCGTTCCTTTGCAGATTAGAATATTTCATATATCCATTTTGTATCTCATTGAGTTTGTGGCACAAATTAAAAAAATCCATACATTTACACTAAAGTTCCATGAGTATCGTCATTTCTTCCCATCATCCAGGCGTAGTAAGAGCTGTTGATCTTCTGGCAGGAGAACCAGCGATGTTTCGTCGCAAAATGATAGTTATAACGGACGGAGAAGAAAACAGACCTCCCTACATCAGTGACGTAATCGGTGATGTAAGTTCTCTACTTGTATATGATTGGGTTTTTTTTTGTCTCGTGGGGTCGGGGTGAAGGGGAGATGAGACTGCAGTCTCTATGTAGTGTGTAATTCAAACTCTATTTTGTATTTTCTCCAAATACAAGTAGTTATTGCTTTTTGGAAGAATAAAAAGAGCTATCAAGCATACCGACCGGAGTACAATTGATTCAATTTTATATTCAGATATTTCTTCTTTGTATTATTTCAGGATCATGTAAAAAAAAATACATACCGCATGTGGCCGTTGCGAATTAGAAAAAAGAATGTGTCAATTCTTTGACTGTAAATATAAAAATGCTTTAAAGCTTAGTCCACTCCATTTTGTAAATCATATACTAGTAAGTAATACTCGTTTGGCCGTCGTGACAAGTACAGTAAACATTGCGCGGCGCGAATATCACGCGTGACACATGCGGAGGTTTAAGGTAGCTGGTATGTAACCTTCGCGTACAAGTTGCGAGGTTTACGAATATAGCCAGTAAGAAAAGATTTGCGTTAAAAGTGAGTACGTAGCCTGCCTAACGCGTAGCTTTTGGGGAAAGCTTTACACAAAACTACAGCTGCGGACGTTACACAAATGTACATGTTTCTCAAATTTGGGTGAGTTAATTGTGATTCTGATTCTGTACTGTTTTTGTGTGGTTACATGTAATATATTCAGTTGGAAAGAGTTGCGTTACATGCAGTTACCCTGAGGTTTTGTCTTACCACACAATCATTTTGGTATCGATTGGATAATAGCTTAACCAAGTCGTGGCCAAGTCACGACATACTTGATACGAGTAAAAGAAAAGACACTAATGGAGAATCTATTTTAGGGTTTCCAACACAAATCTATTTGAACTACCCTTAAAAGATTTGAAAGGTTAACGGATTCACCATCAAAAATGAGACGGGTATCAAAATATTTTTATTTTATTTTAATGGAGTAAGATTCAAATCTTTACCTACTAATAGCTAAAGGTCGGACGCATAGAGAATTTTGTCTGAATATTTCATTCTTAAATACGGCCAGTGATTTTTTTTTAATGTGCAGATTACTATAATGATAGAAGGATGCTGGAGGGAGGAAACACAGAAGACTTTTTGGCAACTCAGTTGACCAAAGAGATTGTGTTAGTGACTTTGAAGATCAGATAAATCTTTTTTCTTTGCATAGCAAGAATCTCGCCATTCCCCACCCCTTACATCATGAAAAAAAAAACAATTTCAAGGACAACCTCCACAGCATCGCTTCAAAAAGTCTCTGAGCTTATCCCTGTGGGTAAAATGCCCCTTTGACTTATGAATAAGTTGTGGGAGGGGGTGGGTCTACTTCATGGACAATATTTATTGATCTATTTTTTCAAGTGATTGACCTTTTTCTCATTTTCAGAAAATGTTCGCTGTAAGCAGGGTTATAGCTAGAAAGAATTCTGCGCCGGCTGTTATGCAAGCGGATCGAGCAAAGCGAGCGTAGCGCAGCGACACGGCGTGGGGTCAAGGGGCCCGCTTAAGGGCCCCGGTGGGGTCGGCTCAAATGTAAGGATGTTTAAAGCTCAAAATGCACGATTTATGTAGAGATTTAAAACATTTTACGGTCATTTTAAAGCTTTTCTGTGCCGGTCAGAGGACTAATAAATTCAGCTCAGTGGCGGTCGGCTTCAGTTTGTGCCGGCTACTACCGGCCGGCGCCGACCGCTGTAGCTATAACCCAGACTGTAAGTTCTGGAATAAGAAACCTTAATCGCCCTTGGAATACTCCGTAGTAAATGTATCGCTATTACTGTGAACCAATGCACTTTTTGAATTAACGTTCTGAGAGAATCTTTTTTCATTAGTTTAAAACATACAACCTCTGGAAAAGAACCGATTGAAAAGCATATTAATTGGTATCATTTGACCAATATAATTATTATCAATAATGTGCAGGTGGTAGCCAACAACATCACAGCATGTACCATAGCTGTTGGGCCGGATGCCGATCCTAAACTTGAAGTACTCTCCGAGGAAACTGGAGGCCAACATTTCTCTCACACAGATGCGTCGAGCACGCTTTTTCTGTCTTTTTTCCAGGCGGCTAATGGTTTGGAAAGAAGAGCAGCTGGTAATGATTTTTTTACTTAAATCACTGAATATGCTATGATTTTCATATTTGGCAAACTTTCTGGTGTTTAATCATTGATTAATCTGCAATAACGTGTTGCACTGGAGGGAAGTGTAATTTACAGCACGCACATGTGTAAAAATACGCAATACATTATTTATAAAATAACATGATAAAAAACGGGTTATTTGAACGTACAACTGTAACAATAAATAATGTATATAAATCAAGGCGACTGGACTTACGTTTGAATTCTGACGAGAACGTTTCGCGTCCTATCCGGGACGCTTCTACAGAGGAGCTGATAAAGCGTCCCGGATAGGACGCGAAACGTTCTCGACAGAATTCAAACGTAAGTCCAGTCGCCTTGGTTTATATACATCATTTATTGACATTTTACCTGGATGAATCAGAAATTACATCAGTTGTACAACCGTAACACATTTTTAAACTCAATATCTCAAACACGGAATTTCCCGAAACTCTGAAGATGTATTGCTGTAGACAGGTGAACTGATTAAATTGGGAGTTGTATAGGTCAAACGACACTCCATGTGGACAATAATAAATAGACTATGCAGACAGTGCACTTAATAAACGTAATTTATTATAAATTCTCGAGAATGGAGTGACAGGTTTTCAAAAACCTTGCTGAAGTATGTATCGGTATGAAGAGATAAATGTTATTTAGGTCAAAAGATCAAAGGTCATAGGTATAGCGTATCATGTTATCATGGTTTCTATAACTGTAGACAAATATACTGATGTAAAGTTGGAAAAAGCAGGTCACAAGTGACCAGTGTAGCAGAATTTTCGTACCAGGATTCGGGGGAATGGATCTGCGTGCCGATTGGTTCCTCCGGAACGAATCTCGGGTTAGGGTTCGGGGGGGGGGAGGGGGAGGGAGGAGGGGGTCCAATCTCCTGGCCAAATTTCTCCGATTGGTTCCGGGGGATCTAATTTACCGGCCGAATAAGATATTATGTGACACCGGCACGCTTTGTTCTATTCAGGAAAACCGTGGGTAGCGCATAATTTACGATGATATTACATTAAATGAATGATGGATTTATAATTTCGTTTTCCTTTTGACGAAGAGCAGAATTACAGCAAAAGGAACTAATGTCGTATTTCATGATTGCAACAGCGATAACAGGAACAAATTATTAAATTTCCCAAACCAAGATAATTTGTGTTTCGATCATTTTCTCTTCAAAGCATCTGGAGAAACGCCCACTGTTCTTGATGCTGACTTTATCAGCGTTCCACCTGGCGGCAACTATACCAACAGGTTCTTTCTCGATGAAGCGTTTACGGGCCGGCTGAAGGTAATCGTGGCCTATGTGACAAGCTCGAATTTCCGCAGCGATATCAGATTAACTAATCCCAATGGCGTCACATTCGGCAGTACATCGGAATTCTTCACAAATAAAGCATCATTTCAACAAGCAGAATTTAACGTGAATCAATCTTACGTGATGGTAAAGTTAAAGTTTTCATTACAACTTGCTTATTGTATTATCTATGTATTCGTACCTATCTTTATAATGGGGATCCGCTCGCTAGTCATAAGGACCGCTATTCATAATGAGACATAAGGGTCGCAATTTATAAGGGTCATTATTCATAAGGACCGCAATTCATGATAGGGAGTAACGGTCGATATTCATAATTCGCAAAAGGGTCGTTATTCATAATACCAAATCGTGCTCATTAATCATAATAATCTATATTCATAATACAAAAGACGGTCGCTATTCATAAACATTCTGTTTCTTTTGTAATATGATCAATTTGAATAGTCATCGTATCCTAGCCAAATATTTTCCTTTTCGATTTGTTGCACATTTTGTAATTGTCTAAAGACTTTTTTTTTTACTTCCCTTCATATTTTCACTCTATTTTATATTTTATGTTTATATTGTGATATCAAATTTGTATTGTTTTTATTGTGTTGCAGGGCCCCATTGTAAATCACTTTGCTAACTGGAAGTTAGGGCTACCGTGCGAAATAAAATAAGGTTCAATACTCAAAGGGTCGCTAGTCACAATCGAAGAAGAGGGTTATTAACAATAGAAGAAGGTCGCTTTTCATAAATGTCAGTATTCATAAATACCTTTAAAGCTATTATTATTCATATTGCAGGTTGGATACTGGCATCTTCAAGTTACGAATAATGGGCCAGCCGATGAGAGTTACAATGTCATTATCCAGCCTCGAAGTTTACCAGGAGCCAAACCGATCATGGCAAATACCTTCTGGGCTCGATCATCAGTGACTCCACCACAAAGGCAGATTCTTTACGTCATTGTTTCTCAGGGTAAGCTGTTTTTTTTTTCGTTTACGGGGATAAGGTATCGAGTCACTTGCCAAAATCAAATCGATAAAACTTAATTTAGGAAACATTAAAGTAATAACACAATAGGATAATACCGTTACAGTATTTTAGCTGCTGTATTTGCTTGTTTCAGTCCTAACGAGCATTTATCTGTCTTTGCCTCCCCTCCCACCACCAGTTTCTCCTCGTTTTCCTCTCTTGTTTCTTCTCTGCATCTCGCATGTACTTGCATTTGTTTCTTAAACTTGCATTTTTTTTTAATGTAACAAGGGTTATCAATATTTGAGCATTAACTCTGCTTATTTTGGTGACTCCCCTGTATGGCACGTTATCGTATTATATCATTTTCTCCATTCCAATTTTTTTAATAAAATTACACCCGTTATTTATAGTATGGCTTGTTATTTGGTCTTTCAATTTGATTTGTACCATACAGAAATATCAATGAATAAATAAATAAATGAATACAACTACATTAAATAGCATAAATAAATAAATAAATAAATAAATAAATAAATAAATTATAAATTGATTAAGATATTTTGAATTATACGTATTTTGGAATGGGCACATTCGGAAAAGCATATGCATAATAGGAATAAGACAGTACTCACTCGTCATTGTGTCATTTTTAATATGACTATCTTGCAGGGACCACGCCCGTTACCAACGTTTGGGTGAAAGCAATTGTGACGCTTAACGTAGATCGGAAAAATAACTCGGTTGTCGTAAGGCTCAGCGACGATGGAGCTGGGGCCGATATACGGAAAAATGACGGGGTCTACTCGGCCTACTTCACGGAATTCCTTGGCAGCGGAAGATACGGTGTTGAGGTACGACAGCAATTTCTCATGATTTTGCGACCATAATAATCAATGGCATAGACAATATGATTTCGCGGGAGCGGATCCATGAATTCAAGAAAGGTGCGTCACAAAATGAGAATTGTGTAAAGTTGTCTTACATTTGTGAAAGGTTGTGCATTACGGTACGTTCATTTTGCACAACTTAACGATGTTGATCATGGTCGTACGATTCTTTTTTTCTCGAATATGCCTACACTGATATACCCACTTGCTTATTTGGTGACTGTTGACTATTTAAAAACGTGATAAAAAGTCTTACTGCGATAACAAATACCTCTTAGAATCTAGGTTTGGAGGGTTTCTATCAATCAAGCACAGCAAGAAAGCGGGGATGCGATTGGGTGAGTGTGTGTAGGGGGTGCTGGGAAAAATTGAAATATTTTGCCCCTTTATGCGTTTTCTGCAGGTGCTCCTGCCTGTTTAATATATACAGGGTTGTTTGGATATTAATTTCCTCAGATTGCTATTCATTGCCTATGGGAAATACGAAAACTCAAGCAACATACGGGGCTCCTTTTTGGGCCCCATCAGAGACCTACATGTAAGGCGAACGCGCCTGGAATTCACCTAAAGACCTAAAGACTTTGCGCTACGTACTCGCATTATTCCTATCACAAGATAATGCTTTTTGCTCCCTTTCTCGAATTCCTAGATCTGGTTATGTACATGGTGAAGAATGTAAACTGTACAATCACGAAATGCGGTACATACACTCATGCTCATTATATTATGAAATATTTTGTGTTGATACTTACGTTATCTTATCTCCTATATCGTCAAAATTCTTCCAAGAACAACGTGTTATATTTCACCAAAAAACAGGCAGTATGTGAACAGCAATTTTTTGGATTTCATGAGATGAACTAAAAGTGTAAAACTGAAAATACGTTTGAGCGGCAAAATAACAATCTATATAATTTTATTTGTTTAAATCCACAAAAATCATGAAAAAAAGTCTTAATTGAAGTATATTTAATACCCCCACCCCACAAAAACTGATAAGAAATTGAACTGATGTCAGTTTCATTATCACTAACATTAACAGTGAGAATAGTGTCCCCGTTGCAGAGTCAAATAACGCGCGAGTAGAACCCACCCAAACGTTGAAACTCAACAACAAACATGACCGTAGCCTCCGAAAGCATTTAGATAAAACACAGTTTAGTGCTCGAGTCGGAACCGCTACATAAATGCTGCAAAAATTCCGAAATACTTAGATATATATTATTTCACACATGGAGGTGAGCAAAATATTAATCCCAGACGTAATCGTTCACGGGGGATGAGCTCTGATATGCATGGCACGAAAAAATGGCAACTTCTAAACATGTCTTCTAAAGTAATTCCATAATTTATGAAGCATATGTATGAAGCTAATGCAAGCAGAGACACAGATCTTACTACCAAAATTAGGTCATAGCCAATAGGCGTACAGTTCGCAGCTGCTTGTGTCCTGTACAACAATTCAGGCCAAACAGTGTCCAAAAGGACCTTGAATGAAATGCTCCCTCCGCCCCCCAAAGGAAGGTGGCGTGCAATCGCAGGTCAGAGTACTTCTATCGCGATCACAACTATCTCGATTCCTGCTCACAAAATCTTATGCAGCAAGGAACTTCATCGACAATGGTACCTGCTTCTAACGGGCCTGGGACAGGTCTTCCCAGACAATGTGTTGGAGACAACATTTTCCAAATCGTCTTATAATCTTTTACGAACTCGTTATCAGCAGGGGCATCGATCCATGGTGGGGGGTGGGGGGGGGGGGGGGGGGTCAGGGGGGGGGGGTCGGCCAAAAATCACAAAGAAGTCTCTCCCAAAAATTGAAAAATCGTGTATATAAAAAGGTAAATGACATGATTGGGGGTAATCCTCAACCTTGTGGCTGAAACTACTCTAAATTCCAGTAAACTAGCAAGGATTCTCCTGTGAAAAGTCTGTAGTCAAACGTTGACTATTCTAAAATAAACAATGTCAACAACTCACTGCGTACACGCGAACCCTGCTGTGTGGCTGCTCTATGGGCTTAGTTTATCGTCGCCCGGAAAAAATAAGATACTCACTATCGTTTATGCTTGAATTCTCCTTAGTAAAACAAATTACATGACAACCTCCAAGGTGGGAGATCCTCTCCTGCTAGTGTATAGTTGGTATATATTTCAACTCATTTGGTTCTTGAGGCATTTTTAAGTGTTCCCAATCATGTCACTAACCTTTAAGAAGTATTTTTGATATTAAATGTAATGGTTTGCACTGCTTTTCAAACGTATCCCTGCGCTACGTTTTACAATTTTTTTTTAAGTTTTCAAAATTATTGTTACCCTCCCCCCAATATTATCATGGGGGTGACTGCCCCCTGCCCAAGGATTGACGCCCAAGTAATGTAGCAGTGTTTATGTTCCATCCCTCAACACGGTCGTACTAAAGTAGTCGATTTCACTTCAGAGACATTTCTAAGTAACTGATTACTTCTCGCTTTCGTCATTTACAGTTAAAGGTCCGAGCCACAGACGAAAGTCAACTAGCTCTCGGTGCTCAGGTGGGCAGAAATTCTGCTATCAATCCTGCCGCTGATGGTGCTTTAGTGCGAAAGAATATCACGTTCGTAGATAGTGGGAATTTCCAGCGTGAAGTTATAGGAGGAAGTTTCGAGTGCCTGGGTGACATATGTGAAGATAGTAAGTGTAAAGTTTTAACATTTTTTTTCTTCTGAAGTATCTATATATATTTATATGTTTATCATTGTAATCATTATTATCATTATTATTATCATTAGTAGTAGTAGTAGTATCATCATCATCACCATCACCGTTATTTATATTATTATTATTATTATTTTTATTATTATTATTATTATTATTATTATTATTATCATCATCATCATCATCATCATCATCACCATCATTATTATTGTTATTATGTTATTTTGTTACTGTTGATTTAATATTAGTATCATTCCGACTATTTTCAAAAAGTGACGGCTGACTTCTACCCTCCGGCTCGAATTCAAGATCTCTCTGCCACCCATGTTGATCCTACCAACAATACTTTGGCCCTTACTTTCACGTCTCCGGGGGATGATTTATCCGATGGTACTGGTACGTGCAACCTCCATCTTTCAGACAAAATCAATATATTGTGTCCAATAATCGTTGGTGTTACAGCTGCCTTTGAAAGAAACACGGAAATTAAACCGTGCAAAACAAATTGTATTAATTAAAAGCTCGGCTGACACAGTTCTTATTTACCATAGACCTAAATTTAAAATGGAAAGAACATAATTTGAAACCTGGCTTCAAGCAATATTTCAGTAGATGAAGTTTAATAGAGTAGGGGTTGCCATTGGATTTTCAGTTCTGAGTAGTCTAAACACAACAAAAGAAAGTAACTACACCCTTTTCCAAAATACCCTAACTTTTTAAAGAAAAGGTTCTAAGCAAAATAATTTGGTAAAGGTGTTTCTGCATTGATTGACTAACTTCTGTGTGAAAATGTGACTGATCCGTCAAGTCATGCATGAGTGAGCACTTATTTAAGGCAAAAATGTCACTTTTCAAAAGTCACAAGGGCCATTTTGAGGGATTTGTGATGCAGGATTTTGACAAATTCTGTTTCTGTTGAATGATTAAGCGCTATTTATGTTAATCAGCTATCATTTGACCCCCTTACACCTCTTTTGGCACTTTTCGCCTTTTTTTGCGCTCCATTGAACTCAATTTAAAAATTTCCATTCTTCCTCAATTTTTAAATTGTAAAATCCAATATGTTTCTTCAATAAATTGAAATCCGATATTTCTCTGCAAAATGTATCTTTACATGTTGTACGAACATAAGAGGTTGCAACCATGTCATGGTTCAGTGAGCACACTTTATAAATAAAGCACAAAATGCCATTATTTACCATTATTTTGGCATAAGAGATGACTCCTGTGACTTTTGAAAAGTAGCATTTTTGCCTGTAATGCATGGTCACTCATGCATGGCTTGACGGATTAATCTTATTTTCACGCAGAGGTTAGTCAATGAGTGTAGAAATATTCCGGCCAAATTATTTTGCTAAAACTTATTTCGTTAAAAAAATATTAGTTTGAAAAAGGGGTAGCTCCTTTTTTGTTGTGTGTAGTTTTAGGCGTTGGCCTACAGGTTTGGTAAGTTAGGGTAGGGTTTGTGGTTAGGATTAATTGCTGTAATAGTTGTTAAAATAGTTGGCACCTGAGCAAGTATTGTATTGTATAATCATGATTTAAGTACAATCAAATGGATCCATATAAACCATCTATGCAAATTTCTCTTTGAAAGTTATTTCTGACAGACAGAATGTAAACAATTGATGACCACGACAAATTGATACCAGCAATCTTGAACAATGAAGTTCTTTTTAGATTTATTATGACCAAAATTGGGAACTGGGTTCATTGTTGTCATTTAGCTTGAAAATGGGAAGAACTAACAAAAGTTTGCTTCAAAATGTTTAGCTTAAAAGGAAACCTTTGAATGAATAAGATAAAAGATATATGGGGGGAAGGTTAAGACAGTAACGGCATCTTAAAGTTAAGCGTTTGAGAAGAAACTTCACAGCAAAACTTATTGGTAAAACTTGGTATTAGTATCGTCTTAATATCGCGGATAACATTTCATTGATTGAACAGCCTGATGAATTCTAATATATGTTCATCACTCTGACCTAGTTTATAATTCTGCAGTAATTCCTCAAATTAATTGCAGATCTGCATGATTGCCACTTCATAACCTAACTGATTTTTCACCGTCTTGTCTGGTTTTGATTTCATGTGACTCTTGGTTTTATCACGTTACAGCATCGAAATACGAGATGCGTTATTCAACCAACTTCACGCTTCTTCTGAACGAGTTTGAAGACACCGACCTCGTGCCATCTGATTGGCTGGTACAGGGTGACGTCAACATGCCGGCACCAGCGGGAACCAGAGAGGTGTTCATTATCAGAGTTAATGAAACGGGTAGGTAACACCACGCAAACCTCAGAGTTCCGTCAAAGTCGACCAATCTGTTTTGTCGTAATGGGAGTCGATCGCGCGGGAGGGGGGATACGAGGTTTATATCCCTACTCTTCCACTGTTGGAGGTGGGGGTGCCTATATCATCACCTTTCAATGTTTTATGGTCAATTCGTCAAATCATAAAAAGTGTAAAATTCATGCAGAGATCTAGTTTACCTTTTAAGGTGTGCATCTCATTTCCTAAGTATTCAAATTTGTAGCGGATGTAACGAATTGTGGTATGAAGATGTTACAAGCTCTCCTCAATTATTAAATCGTTAATCGTGCTGCATTGAACCGATGCATTTCAGTAATTAAATTAAAAGGTTGCACATTTCTTTTTTGTTGGTCATAAGGTATCGAACCTTAATGATACTATATGTGGGAATCATAAGCTCAAAGTACATTCCAATTCGATAATATGGTAAATAAAGTGCTTAAGGTATAATCAAGTTTCTGCTGTGGCCTGATTTTAATTAGGATTATGTTCATATTTCTTTTTCACCACTGCAGGTCCGATAACGTACACCTTTGCTGTCGTTGCTATCGACGATGAAGAAAATCGGAGTGAACGATCCAATGTCGTTACCTCGTCTGGATCGTTGTTGATCGATCAAAGTTCAACCTTATCAACTACATTGATTACTGTCATTGCAGTATTGGTTGTAGTGTTCTTGATCGCACTGACTCTTGCCATAATACTTTTCATTGTCAAGCGCCGACAACGAAAGAGTGAAAACAAGGCCTAGATTATGCGAAAGGTCTACAAATTTGAATGTTAATTGCAATTTAACTCTTTCAGTGTTTCATTCGTCAATCCTCAAAAATCTCCTAATGCAAAATGTAGAATGAATGGTATTACATAATCCGGTTTAATCCATTCTTGAGCGCAATGGACTTCTGGCAAGTCATTCTCACAATTCTGTCTCAAGAACCAGATCTCTTGTACAATTTACACAAGAATGTGGTTTAAACGTGATGTATATAACATACTATAGCGAGGCGAGATTTGGTATAAAGCTCATAAAAAGTTAATGCCAAAATTAAAGAATCATGTTTTTTTTTGCAGGTGGATTGGTATCTGTTTAATCATGATGCCACGTTACGATAGAATTTAAGTATAAGTTTCGCTGATGTTTTGAAAACATATCATTTCAGTACTGTGTATGTGTGTGTGTGTGTGTGTGTGTGTGTGTGTGCGCGCGCGTAAGTGTAAGTAGGCGGATGGGTGTTTCTTTAATCAAGTTGTAAGGATGCAAAAGCAAATATAAGTTATTCAGATGCTTTGAAAACATGATATCCAATTAGTACATCTGTAAGTATAATGTGTTAGGAAACCTTTTTATGCCTCCGCAACGAAGTTGCCGGAGGCATCATGTTTTCGGGTTGTCCGTCCGTGCGTCCGTCTGTCCGTCCGTCCGTCCTTCCGTCCGTCCGTCCGTCCGTCCGTCCGTTACCGGATCTCGTTACCGCGATAACTTGAGAACCCCCGATCGGATTTTGATGCTAACTAAGCGATCAAGTAGGGGTGTACTATGAGCCACCAATAGAACTGATTAGATTTTTGGAGCTGAAAGGTCAAAGGTCAAGGTCACCGCGGCCTTAAATATGTCTGATTGGGCTCGTTACGCGATAACTTGACAGCGGCTGGTCGGCCATTGTCATGTAATTTAGGTGAAGTATGTATTATGAGGCACCAATGAACTATTAGATTTTGGGGCTGAAAGGTCAAGCGTCAAAGGTACCGGGCTTAAAATATGTCTGATTTGGGTTACCGCGATAACTTGAGAACCCCCAATCGGATTTTGATGTAACTAGGGACCAAGTTAGTACTATGAGCCACCAATGAACTAATTAGATTTTGAGCTCAAAGGTCAAAGGTCAAAGGTCACTGGGCCTTAAATATGTCTGATTGTGGCTCGTTACCGCGCGATAACTTGAGAGCGCGCTGGCTCAGATTGTGTATGTAACTTGGTGAAGTAATGTATTATGAGGCACCAATGAACTGATTAGATTTGGGCGCTGAAAGGTCAAAGGTCAAAGGTCACGCGGCCTTAAATATGTCTGATTTGAGCTCGTTACCGCGCATAACTTGAGAAACCCCATCGCCGATTTTGATGTAACTAGCACCAAGTATGTACTATGACTACAATGAACTGATTAGTGATTTTGGAGCTCAAAGGTCAAAGCGGTCAGAGCGCACCAGGCCTTAAATAATGGCTCTGATTTGGGCTCGTATACCGGCGATAACTGAGAGCGGCTGTCGGAGATTGTCATGTAACTTGGGGCGGTGAAGTTATGTATAATTGAAGGCACCAATGAAACTGATTAGATCTTTGGCGGCACTGAAAGCCGTCAAAGGATCAAAGGTCACCGCTGGCCTTAAATATGTCTGAGTTTTTGGGCTCATGTTTACATGATAACTGAGAAACGGTACACTGTCAAGTATTTTTATGTTATTTGGGTGCAAGTATTATTATGCAGGCTCAGCAATATAACTGCGCAGTTCGCTGTTTTGGAGCCTCTCAGGTTCAAAGCCGCTCCACCGGGCTTAACTAATGCTCTGACTCTGTTTGCGACTTTCAAATGCTGTGATAACTTGAGTATGACTTTGTGCGATTTTTTTTGCATGGTAACTTGCGGGGAGAAGCTATTCTTTGTATAAGGCACCAGTTTACTGATTTCGATTTTGGATGTTGAAAGGTCAGCAGGGTCAAAGGTTCACAAGGCCTCGCGTGGTCCGAATTGAGGCTTCTATGGTTGTCGCGATAATGTTAGAGGAACTGCTTGGAATTTACGTGGGTTGAATCTTGCGTCAAGGGTCATCAGTGCGGCTTGAATGCTTAATTTTTTTTATTTTTTTTTTTTCTTTCTCCATCCTAACCTTCGGCTTCTATGCTACCATCCCGGGATTAGGCCGAAGGGTAACCCGTGAAGCTTTTCAAATTACATCAGTTGGATGCGCTGCCAGACTGCCGGAAGGCATCCATGCGGACTGGCGCGCAGTCGAAACTTGCTCTAGTTAATTTTATTTATGTGTATATGACTCTAAAAGTATCAAGACAAAAGCGTATAAATTGTAATTTAAGATTTTTTTTCAAAAACTGTTTAAAATTTATTGTTATTATTTTATACCAAAGATATGTAATACCAAATCATTCTGATTACATTCAACCTCGTTACTGCCATTATAAACACCCAACTATCAATTTGTGATCTAAATACAGGCATTGCGACAAAAGTTTTGGAATATATTTTTTTTAGACAAATACTGTTTTCATATTTTTTAATACAAAGAATATGAATTTTCTTATCCTGACGTTAGAGCCGCGGGCGGCTCGCACGGGGGGGGGGCGGCGCGACGGCAGCCCCCTATTTTTTCAAACTTATTAAAATGACGGGAATTTTACTGTTTTTCTAAAATTTCGCCCCCCAGATTGTTGTTGATTTGGCAGGTAAAAAAAAAAACTTGGTGGGCAAAGAATGCTTCTTGTCGTCGTTGGCCTGCCACCCCCCCCCACCCCGCTTGTCGGACGCTGTTTGGCTAGTATATAAAAAAATGGCAGGCAAATTTTTTTCCGACGGACTTCGCCCCTCCTAAAATTTTACCCTGGCGCCGCCTTCGAGTATACCTCATTTGAACTTAGTAATAAACCATTCTGCATGGGCGATTGCCCATTAATCGTACGAAATATGCACTTTAAAACAGGGCTATGCGCTATGCAAAGAAATAAGAATATTCAAATTTTGGTCCATGACTGTACAATGAAACTTATAATTATGTTTGCTATCTAAAAAAATCGTTAAACTTTGCTATCTGACATATCTGACATTGTTTGAATGGACAAATAAACACCCTACAACACAAAAGTTCAGACAGTACTGTTATGCTATCACTTATAAAATATGTACAGATAAAAATTGGCACATGAATTATTCTCGGCCGAGGAAAATTCTACAACACAGCAGTCTCTGGGGAAAAATTGGAATGGTCTCTGAATGATTTTTAAAAAACTTTTTTAAAGCATTTAATGATCATTTTGAACTGTAATTTTGTTCAAGGCTTCATTTTTAGGACTTATCAAAGATACCAGGAGCATAGAGAATCATGAACTCACATTTTTTTAAAATGGAAATATTGTTATACGATGCCGGTAACACGCTGGATGTTGAGTAAAACCCCCTTTTTGCCGTACAGTGTGTGTACATGCACCTATCCCTGTCACACAATGTCAGAGAAAAACACAATGTCGTCCACAGTGTGTTTACATAGGGAAGACACTGTGAACACAACGTGACACTATGTGGATTTGGTGCAATCTCACATTGTGACACTGTGATCAGAAAGTGAGTTTATTTTCACTTTAAAAATATTTTGTCATTACAGTGTACTAACAGTCCAGCGACAGTAACAATATTTACCGGATCACCATGGATCCATAATAAATCAGAATATCGGTTATGACGGTTCCAAATACTGTAATTAAACCTAAATTCTGCGTGGTATATTTCTGAATTATCTGGTTTTTTTTTAATCCCCATTCAAATTTTTCGTACCGTATATTGCATGTGTTATGCCTTCATTCATGTAAGATATGACTTGTAAGGATTTGATCCTTAAATTATTTTATATTATTCAGAAACAACAATACATGGAAATAAATAAAAGTTGATACATCAATAAGCTACATATTTTTCAATGCAGAAACATTCTTTATTGCAACCTTACATTGATATTTGGGTGTTATGTGATCCTTGTGTAGCGTATGTTTATTTTTATTCTGTACTCAATAAGGAGGTTTGTGGAGTTTTTGTTAGTACAGTTGCACATTAAATGTCCTTTGAAGGAAGGGGATTGAATGGTGTGGGTAATTAATTGAGATATTAACGGTACATGGCGAACGGTAAACATAACTCAGTCACACATCAATTGGTACATTTGATTAAACTTACACAATTTCAGACACTCTTGGTTTTAACCTACAAAATTTCTAATAAACCAACATCTTGTGAAAAAATGTGCACAATAAAACGTGTTTTGAGACATAAAAATTCTAAATTTTCCCCTTCACACCCACCTTATTTAAGTCCTCCTTTCTTCCTATTCGCTTTTGGGATTTATGCTAACTCCAACCACACGTTTAATAAATCAGAAAAAAAAAATTATGAGATGCATGTGTGTTCTTGAAGGAAAGAAATTATTCAGAGTGGTGACATATGATATAATGGATTTATTCATATGACGCTCCCTGTATTTGAGATTGCAACTGTTGATCTATTGTTAAACAAACATGTCAGGAAAGGGAACTAGCGGGACTCGAACCTGCCATCCACTGCATTCCAGGCAGCGACACAACCACCAGGCTATCACTGGTTACCGGAAATGACACGATGAACATTGAAACAAATACCCAAGCTCTCAATTCTGACATTGTTATGTGAAATAGTCCAAGGCGGGCACATTCTAATTAGATAAATGAGAGAGGTTATGCAGAGAGGTAAAATGTGATGTAATAGATATTAAGTTCTGTTGAAAATGGAGCAACGGTTGCTAAAATTCACCCATAGGGGGGGGGGCATAATTGATTCGGCTGGCAATGCCGGCGTATGAAACTTTTTCAATTCGTTTTCGCGTACGCAATGCCATTCGTCATAGTGTGACGAGCCTTAACATATGA
>JZLH01S0316110.1:65395-75418 GCA_001188425.1 Eucidaris tribuloides
TGCACCCCCCAGCCTACGCCCTTGCGTACACATTCATTTTTCAGTTGGAATCGTTACATAGCGCAGAACGGGATAGCGCCGTCTGTCAACGTCCAGATACGTCTGTAAAACAGCTGAAAAACGAATTCAAAAGTCCAATAAACGTCCAATAAACGTGCCCGTTCGTTTTCAGACGGAATCGTTAGACGGCGCAGTATGACAGTAGCTTTAAGGTTGTGTCACACTGCGCCGTCTAACGATTCCGTCTGCCTCCGTCTAAAATATTTACCTCAGACGGTGTCAGACGGTGGCAAATGGAATAAAATAGAATGGAATAGAACGGAAAAGCACCGTCTGTTAACGTTTAAATACGTTTGTAATCCAGTTGAAAAACGAATTAAAAAGTGCAATAAACGTTTAATAAAGGTACGTGTTCGTTTTACAAACGGAATCGTTAGACGGCGCAGTGTGACAGTAGCTTTGGCAAGGACACAATGTTCAAAAGGTCAAGTTTGAAATCGATCTTTATTGAATAAAAAAGAAAAAAAACTGTACACTTTAATGTTTAATTTACAAGTTATCAATAAGTAAAGTTTATAAAATGGATGCAAAATGTACCAAAGTTCTAGGTTCGACTTGTTAATTAAAAGAGGCCTTTGCAGTGAAGAAATCAGATTCAGATTCAGTCTTGTACATGTATTGTCCCAATGGAAATTCGTTTTGTTGGCATTTCAAATGTATACTTACTTACATATACATAGATTATACTGCACAATACAATTTAATTACATATTTATATACACAAGACAGATATACGAATAAATAAATAAATAGTTCCAGTTACAGTCATATTAGATAAACTATTTGGATTAGGCTTATGATATTGTGATAGACGAGTACGTAATAGTACCTTATTCATTGCTCTTGCTAATGCCTAGGTCACAATGTCATTTGGTCTACGATGCCCTTAGGGGACCCGTAAACTCATCGTATCTTCTATTTCGTATGATCTCCCTACGGTGCCAAGCTTTAACTGTACGATTCTCGCACGATTTCGCGGGCTCCCCACGGGAATCGTAACCTCTGCGATTTTTGTTTGGTGTGAAATTTGACAATTTCTTTAAAAATCGCAGGCCCGTAGCCCGTAGACTTATCGTAGATGGCCTTGTACGATCGACGCAGGGACATCGCAAAGAGGCCGTGCGCTGATTGTACAATCATTCATCGTACGATATCGGATAGTGCCTCGGGTCGTATTTGACTGCGTACCCGTACGATAACTTTATCTACGATTTATCATATGATTTTTGGGGCATCGCAGATGGAGAAGGGCTACGACGTATCTTCGAGCATCGTGCGATTTTTTGTATGGGCCTTTTGAGTTCGGGCCGGTGCAGAGGCTGTACGAAGATCGTACAGCTATCGAACAGAGATCGCGCGATAATCCCATAGTCTTCTACGCCTCTTTAAAGATCGTTTGATATCGTACAGAGATTGTATGATATGGTACAGAAATCGTACGATATCGTGCAGGAGCTACACCGAGATTGTGTATGACCATTGTGTCATTTTGAGTGTTCAAGTACCCACTACAATATCCGATATCGTACAATGACTGCACGATCAGCGCAACCCTCGGTGCGATGTCCTGCGTCGATCGCACGATGCAATCTACGATAAGTCTACGGGCTGAGGGCGTACGATTTTAAAAATGTGTCAAACCTTCACGCTAAACAAAATCGTAGAGGCTACGATGTCCCTAGGTAGTCCATGAAATCGTACGAAAATCGTACAGTTAAAGCTTGTCACCGTATGGAGATCGCACGATATGAAAGATACGATGGGCTTACGGGGCCCGTATAAGGTCATCGTATGTGACCAAGGCTATTTGGGGAGGGGTAATAAAAATTGTACGGAGGTTGCAACCTCATGGGGTCATCGTACGGTCTCTGTACGATATCGCAAGATATCTGTGAAGAGGCCGAGGAGACGGCAGGGCAACTGTACTGAGTCGCACGATCTCTGTACGATAGCTGTACGATATCCGTACAGCCTCTGCACCTGCTCGAACTCAATGGCCCATACAATAAATCGCACGATGCTCGTAGATATGTGAACGCAAACCTCGCAGACCGTAGCCATCTGTGATGCCCCCAGAATCGTATGATAAATCTCAGCTAAAGTTATCGTAACGTGTTCGCAGTCAAATGCCGACTGAGGCCTGAATAATACGGTCTCGGGGGAAAGTGAAGAGTGACTAGCACAAGTTTACTTTTGGCGATTTTTCTTTTATTTGAAAGGTTTATGACCAAAGGTCATATCACACCAATAACAGATTCTGAATTTCGTTAGTTTTGTTTTAATTAATTAATGAAAAATCTCGTGGGGGATTATTATAATTATCGTAGTGAAAGGACCTGCCTAGCTCTCACTGATCTCATTATTTATCACTCTTCTGGACTGTAGTAGACGAGCCCCGAGGATCGCGTCAAAGTAAATCGCTTCCAGTGCCGGGGGGGGGGGGGGCGCGTGTCGATTACAAGTTGGACACCATGCTTGTGTAAAAGGGTTGTTATCCACGGAGGGTGATGTACACGCGTAAAGTGTAAGGGGAACGGGTATCAAAATCGCAAAAATCACGGGGGGGGCAGATATATTTTTAATAGAAGGCTTATTTGCCATGGGCATCTTTTCAGACTTGGATACTTGTTTAGGGTATTCGGAGATCAAAGGATAAGTTACTTTTTAGTGTCCAGTTTGAAAGTTCATGCAAGAGCATGGTTTCCACCATGTAATGACAGTCCACCACCCCCCCCCCCCCGCGTTCTGGCGTTTTGGTACCGTACTACTAGACAGGCCTGACTCCATCATTTACGGACGCTTCTAATGTTGTCGGGGCCGACGAACAATGCGATCATTTACGTAAACAGACAGGCCATCTACGTCATCGTTAGGCACTTCTCGAGCTGTAGACGGGCTTGGCTGCTCCACGTAATCATATTCATAAGCCTGTGCCGGGTCGGATTTGACCTCTTCGTACGTCGAATCCGGCGCCGGCTTGGACGAGCCAGTGTCAACGTCATCGTAATCCACTGGTGTCGTAGTCGGGCTCAATCTCAAGTCTTGGTAAGTTGCGCCGGGTGTAATTCCTGTTAGTCCCATGTAATTGTCATCATTTGTGGGTTGATTTCCTTGCATTGCCGACTTCTTTTGCCTTGAAGAACGTAAATAAAAACAAAATAGCATGGATATGCGAGGTATGCGAGGAGGAGGGGGTTAGCGAAGAACCATGAGGGTATCTAATAATTCATCAAGGGATGGAATGAATACACCATCCCCGTTAATGAATTCGATGATCAGTGGCGTACTGAGCGAAATCATTTGAGGGGTCAGAGAGGAATGCGAAAAATCATTTGCACAAACAATCATCCAATTCTGTGGCTATACTAAAAATTGGATAATTTCATATTTTTTTTATTACCCTACCTTTCTAAATGGCAACGTGCTTAATTCTCCTTTTATTTGCTTGTTTGAGAGAGGAAGTGCAGTTATTAGTCTCAATGCGTGATATGTAAACCGGACACACCGATTTGTTTCAAAGTAAGATAAATAATTCAGCACTCCTGTAAAAAAATACGTAACATGAAAACGGTAAGGGTTTATAAAGATAATTATAATGGTACTAGACTAATTTCATTGCCGTGGCGTGGAAGGACGACGAACTTGACTTACCCCCCCCCCCTCCCCACACACACACATGAAAATCCCAGCCAAACAGCATCCCACAAGCAGGGGGCCGATGACACGAAAAAACATTTTGCCTATCTCCCTACCCCCCCCCCGCCCCCAAATAGATAAATAGATAGATAGATAAATAAATAAATAAATTAATTAATAGATGAATAAATAAATAAATAAATAAATAAATGAATAGATGAATAAATAAATAAATAAATTAATCAATCAATAAATAAATAAATCCCAGCAAAATAGCAACGAAAAAGCGAGGGGCAGGGGGCTGACGGCCACTCTCTTCCAAAAAAAAAAATGCCTATCATTTTTCCCCCAGCCAAAAACAATCCGACAAGCTGTTTACAATTTGCCGACTGGTAACATGAAAATAACGATTGCATGAATTTTCCGACCCCCTAACACCCTCCTCTAGTGACGCTCCTGATAATGGTGCTTGTATACGCTGCTTCAAAATTATTTTGACAAACTTTCACTTTGATGGTGAATTATATTCATATAAGAGTTTAGTACGTACCTTCTTCGTTTAACGATGACGACGACGATGATGACTACTACGATGACGACGGCAACAGCACCGACGCCACTTCCAACGGGTATCCAGATATAATGTCCAAGTCCTTGCGTGAGTGAAGCTGCTTGTGATGGATGAGAAATAATTAATGGTATTATAACCCCGGTTGTTTCCAGTACGACTAAATTGAAAATGTATATCAAAAGTAAATTACATGATTGGGGGTATTCCTCAACTTGGGATAAAACTATAATTCCAGAATCAAGTAAGCTGTAAAAATGTTGTAGTCAAAAGTTGACTCATTTTAAAACCTTCCATCAATATGCCTTGTGACAGCTAAATCTGTTGTGTAGCTTTCTATAGGATTTGATTCTCTCGGGCCTCGAGAGAAACAAACTGCTGATATGTTTACCATTGATTCTTCTTAAGTAAACAAACTCAAGACAAATTTTTCCAGCCTGGACATCCACTCTAGCTGGTGAATCTTTGATATATCTTTCAACCAGTTTGGTTCTAAAGGCACTTTTTTTCTTATTTCTCCCAATCATGTCACTGCCCTTTAAACCAGGGGGGCAAATACAGGGGGAACAGGGGGACATGCCCCCCACGATATTGAAGGTAGGGGACACAATATCAAATGTTCCCCACGAATTCACATGTGTGCGCATATTTTTTTTTTTTTTTTGGGGGGGGGGTAAAAATGGTAGTCACCATGCCCCGTTCATCAGGTTTTTCTGAACTTGCGGAACATCCCCCGGTCTTCATCTTTTTCAGGACTTGTGGATGCACCTCTACCCCCCCCCCACCCATCACTTTTTGCACGACTTGTGCCAGGAAAGCCCCCTCCACCCCCTCCCTCCATCAGTTTTTTTAGGCTTGAAGATCACGACGCCCCCCCCCGGTCATCAGCTTTTCCCGGAATTGTGGATCACAACGCCCCCCCCCGGTCATCGGCTTTTGCCTCCCCTGACGACGACGTATGCCAGGTACGCCACTGCTGCTTGTGATGTCCCACTGCATTTCAAGATGGATTTGTGCTCCTGCTTTAAACAATGTCAGAGAGCATGAAATTATGGTAAGCGACACAATAACATTTAATACGTTCTCCTTTTGACTAAGCATATGAAGCCTGCTTAGTGCTGTTTCAGTTTAGCCAAATAACGGAGGGCATGCGCTTCCTGGACCCCTCCTCTGACCTCTAGCTGTTTTATAAACACATGTAATTTCCACATCAAACGGAGAATACGAATGGATCACATTCCTGAGAAAATATGAATGTTTTGTGAAATGAAATTACCTGCATTATAATTATTTATGAAACGGGAAGCATACAAAATGTGTACAAGTTCAGTCGCAAGTGTGACTAAAATATCATTAATCAGAATGTCAGTTTATGTTACTTTATTGAACAACTTTGTGTTTATACCGTATACCGATTTTTTTTTTACCCCAGAAATCAAGTTCTTTAATATCGTCCAATTAATCACCGCTCCGTATGACTATGTTTGTTTCTCAAGTCTTAGAAAGGAAAAGTCTCCCCATTTACTAAGAGGGAATAATTTGATCCGGAAAACTTTTGATCAAACGCCGAAAGTTTGATGTAATTTGGTTAAACCATTCAGGGGATAATGGTTTGAAAAAAAGGGGAATGAATCGGTATGGGGCCCTATGTAGACGACAATTCTGCTATTCCCCCAAAACTCTCGGGAGTTATGTCGACCTAATTTTTCACAAAATCTATTGAAAGTCGTATTGAGGGGGGGGGGGAATCATCGACAGTTTTCACGGTAAAATTACGCCAGAGACCAAAACTTACCCCTTTACAGCCAAAAAACAAGTATGTTGGGGGGGGGAGCAAATTTGTGATAATCACTCACAATCCCAAGATTTTTGGTACTTTGAAGAAAAAAAATAGGAGGAAGGCCACCCCCTCTTACCCTCCCCCCGCACTCTGCATGATAATTCATATTGAAATAAACATGGGTCTGTGTGAGCTGTTTTGTTTCAAGGATTATTATATAAGTTTTAAGAAAATTATGGTTGCCGTCAAAAATTTTGGTGGCAGGCGTGTTTTTTGACGGGAAAAATATTAAGGGGCTAAAATATAAGAAATATCATGATTTTTCTATTTTTTTTTTGCGCAAACTGTACAATTTTATGCGAAAGTGTCATTTTTGATTACGAAGTATTGGCTAACATTTACCACAGTTACAAAAATCTGAGCTACGTCGATTCCCCATGCTACCATTGTCTTTGATAAGGTCTAAAATGACGCCCTGTAAAAAAATTGTATTTCAAAATGATTATTCAGTGCTTTAAAAAGNGTAAATCGTAAGTTGATCGGATTCACCTGCCCATTTTCTCCCATAGACTAACTGTGTGTACACTAGGCTATTTAAACTCGCCCCGAGTTTTAATTGTCTATTCATGCATAACTTGTCATTGGCAATGTAACTTTCCAAACTTTTTTATTCTAGGGTGTTTATTTGTCCATATGAACACTACTATGTAGCTCAGATATCTAACATTTTAACAGTTTTTTTTTTTTAAATTGATGCTCCACAATGTTAGCCTATCACTTAAATCATTGCTTCATTTGACTTTCTTGTCACAGAATTGATATTACCTTCTCTGAGCATGCCAAGGATTAAAAAAATGAAGCTAAGAAAAAAAAAAAAACCCGATGATTTAGATACAACCCACCCCATCCCCTAACAGCGAAGAGAATGTCATTTTTTCAATTCACAGTTCATCTTGCAAACATAACATTTTCTTCATTTTAATGGGTATTTCTGAATCATTGCTAGTCTTTGTGCACATCAGTTGAGAGCTTCTGCAGCACTAGTCTATGAGTCATCAAACATTGACTATTAAGAACACAATTCTGTGCGCAAATGCATTTTCGGCCGATTGCACAAAAGCGGGTTGTGCTCACTCATGGCGTGAAATACTTTCAATACCAACAGTGTCATCAGATAGCTTAGTCAAGGTAAACTATTCATATCAAACAATAATCTCTAGATCATGAATTGTGCATAATAATTTTTTTCTAAGTGTCTGCTCTTTTTTGAAAACAACACTTTGTAGAGGAAGTACGTCAACCAATAGCGAAAAATGGGATGGGATAGGGACTCTGCCCCATTAGATTTAAGTGTTTTGTTTTCTGTGTTTGCATTGGCAAATTTCCTGGTAGAATTGTATGTTTTGTTTGTTGCAAATGTGAACAAAATTATTAATCATGATATATAATGGAAGAAAACAGGATCAAAAGTCATAGAGCTTTCAGAGTCCGGCTTCCGGCATCCACCCATGGTTGAATGGCTGAAATATCAACATGGATCTGTAAATTTTGTTGTTTCCAAACGACTGCCATTCAAAGATTTTGAATGTTCAAGCTTACCATTACTGACAACGACTGCAGTCCCGATCGTAGTCCTGGTGAAAGATTTGTGGTACTGTGACTGAAGACGCGATGGATGTTGAAGTAAGATGTAAACTCGTCGGAATTGTTGGCTTGGATGATTCCCGAGTTGTTGGTTCTGTCACTGTGGTTTGTGGTTGTGCGGATGTTACTGTGTAAGACACGTCGAACCAATGACAATGGTTTGTGAATTGTGCGTGATTACTTCTGCATATTCTCTCGTCATCATCTAGAAACCACTTACATATGGAATCAATGGTGCATCAGCAGGCGTTTCCACATGCACACTTTGGCATTTGCGTTTCTCCTCCTCCATCCCCTTCTCTCTCTTATTCATCTCCAACGTAATCAATCCACATATTCTTTGGCCTCTCCCGTTTCATCTTCCCTTCTACATCTTTCCTCAACCCTTCACACTGCATGCAACCATTTTAACCGTCTTTCGTGTATTTTCACAGAACTCTTCATCTTTTGTAATTAATTACTTACTAGTTGAAGCTCTCTCACAGCGGTCAAGTTATGGCTAATTCGTCATAGCACTACAGGCTGCATAACCAGACTAGACAAACCCTTCTGGCTTCATAAAAATCCGGCATAAAATAATGTGCACACACTGAAGTTCACTGAGAAATCCTATCCTTTTTGTCTACTTAATTGCTCTTGATCCTTCTCTTCCCTTCAGAAAGGGCTTTCTCGTCCCTCCAGGTACATACGACCTCTTCTTTGATGGAAGGCTGTGCTCTTGTGGATTCGAGTGCCCTAGCTAACATTGATAGCGTGCCCTATCTGATGATCGTAGACGGCCGATTTGTTTTCTATCAAGCAATTGTTAAAAAATACACCCCTTGAAAGGTTCACCAACTAATATCAATGACGTTGCAGCCAAACTGATAAAAATATAACACTGTCCAGAGACACCTGTTAAAATTAAGGCTTACTCAGTAATACTTGTACGGTGCGTGTCCCGAAAAAATGGTCCAATCGCGCGAGAAAATTATTTTAAGCTAGTTACTTATTCTGAAAAGGTATGTGTTTTGGGGTATCATATTAAAACAAAATACAATTTTCTATCTGAGTAAAATTACTTTTCATTTAATTTAGCTTTTTTAAATCAAAAGTTGATGATTACTTTTTGTGCAGGCATGCAAAATCAGCGTTTGCGCCCACGTTTTGTTATTGGTCATAATTGACATTGTGGTATTGGTGGTTACAAAAATCATGTAATAAAACAAATAACAAATACAACTTTGTCTTTCACTATATTTTAATGTTTATCTAGTAAATAAACAAAATAAATACAAAAACCGTTACCCGCATTCCAAATGATATTGCAAATTTCATGTCTTCTCTTTACCATAAAGCATTCACAACTGACAACAGATGATCTACACATCGCATTCATTTTAGACCAAAGTTATGTTACCCCCTTTGTGCTTACATAATGATAGAATCAGAAATGTACATCCTGAAAGATCTGTTTGCTTCAGCGAAATTGAACGAGTACAGCAATGCTTTTCACAGTCTCAGTTGTTTCTTTCGATATGCAAACAACGCGATGTACATGTATAGCACATACCGTACAGCAGTAACTGGGACAAACGGCGATTTTTGCGTCATGCAGAAAATTCAATATATCTCAGGATTGCCACACACAAATGAAATGAATGAAATGCACTGGAAAATATGGTTTTTAGCTTTATGACAAATACCCAAAATGTGACAAGGATGTATTATGATTTTTATATTATTGAACTAGAGCAGTTCGACTGCGCGCAGTCGATGGGAATGCCCTCCGCAGGGCCTGCACTCCAACCCTCCAAACTGATGTAATTTGAAAAGCTTCAAGTTACATGGTAGCAAGACCAATTAGATGAATTAAGAATAATGATAGCCCATGTGACCTAATTGGACAAGTTACAGTAAAATCCAATTTAAGCCGCTCTCAAGTTATCGCGTTAACAGCCCAAATCAAGACATATTAACTCTGTCTGTGTGCGGGACCGTGAAGCCCCTGCGATGCGACTTTTTTTCAAGAGCGCTCCTCAGTTACGGCGAAAGGAAATTGAATGACTGACCTCAAACGTATAACATTTCAAAACATCCGTTTTAGGAAAAAAATGTGTGCACGCAAAGTTTGAGTACACTTTTTGCAGAACATGATGATTGCTATTAAAGGCTATTTGGAAAGATAATCTGGATTTTGTAAAAAAGTAATGCTAATTGCAACCAATATACATGAAGTTCTAGCGTCCTGCTTGATAATATAGCGACTCCATTCAAATAATACAAGAGGGTAAACACAAAGCCTGCATATAAACCTGATTTGTCACAGATCTTAGAGATAAGTCACCAAAGTCCA
>JZLH01S0316198.1:12009-28120 GCA_001188425.1 Eucidaris tribuloides
AATCTTTAAGGGGGATACCAGAAAATATCGCCCAAGCTAGAATCATATTGCATGAGTTGCAGACAAGTGCAATATGGTTCTCGCGAGGGCGATATTTCTGGTATCCCCCGAAAAAGGCCAGCCAATATAATTATTATTACATATATTAGGCATTTTTTAAACTTGGTTTAAATCCATACAACCAATTACTACCTCACCTGTGGTCTTGTTTACGTTCGGAAAAGTCAAAGGCACGGCACATTTTGTTTCACACGTTGCACGAACACTGTAGTATTTGCACTGGAGATTACGCAGTGACATATTTTGCGCATACGCGCATGGTTCAGGCGGTTTGGGAATATAGGGCCCGGTTTTAAAGCACAGGCGAATATTGCAGAATACGGGAAAAGGGTAATATCGTGTGATATGGCCCGGGATCAAAACACATAGGACACATTGTGCAAAATATGGCTTTATATTTTACTACTAAAATGCCTGATATATGTGATAATTATTTAGATAGCCGTTGAATAAAAGAAAGGACATCTAGAGGGTGCATATATACCAAGAATAAAGAGTTTTTTTAAAATTTTATAAGCAAAAACAAAAAATACCTCACTCACAATCATGCATGCATGTACATCAGTGTTGTAACCAAGTCATTTTTTCTCAAGTCAAGTCAAGTCGCAAGTCATTCTGTCTCAAGTCAAGTCAAGTCACAAGTCATTTGCCCACAAGTCAAGTCAAGTCACAAGTCAGAAAAATTGGTGACTCGAGTCTGACTCGAGTCCAAGTCACCGACTTGAGTCAACAACTCTGGAAATGGCTCACCTGTTGCATGTGACCCAGTATGTTCATTCTTGTCGTAAAGAGACCTTTGCCTTCCTCTGCATACAGCCTCAGCAGGAAATCTGTGGTGAAGTTAGAACTCGCGTTCTCATTCCTGTATAAAAAGGAGAGAAAAATCATTGTGATATAAATTACATGCCAGAAATGTGGATGTGATTAAAACTTGTACATGGTTTGAAGTACATTATGAACAAAGTGTAACAATCATTCCCAGCAACATCACCATCATCATCATCATCATCATCATCATCATCATCATCATCATCATCATCATCATCATTACCATCACCATCACAATCATCATCATCGTCATCATCCTCATTGCAATCACCATCACCACCATCATCAACATCATCTTCATCACCATCATCATCATCTCCATCACCATCATCACTACCATCACCATCATCATCACTCCATCACCACCACCATCATCACCATCACCACCATTATCACCATTATCACTATTACCACTAGGCCTGAGTCATTAAGTTTTGTATGTGAAACGTTTTGACTGGTCATAAAAACGTTTCAAACCGTTTAAACCTAGTTGTAATTTATGGGTTCTTATATTGAGTATAACAATAAATTACACTGGTACAGTAATCAGTTGAGTAACAAAGCATGCACCAGGGGTACTTGTGATTGACGGGCTCTCACCGAGTGGTCACACATGTCTCAGCTTTATGTGGAAGAGGTAATAAAACGTAAATGTCACAACTAACCTTGACATCAGACTTGACGACAAGTGTATTGCAATGTAATGGTATGAAAAAGTTTCAGTTCTTGAGGAATAATAATTTTCTTGTGTCTTTTCCCTGACAGTATAGGGAGGCAACTTGATGTTAACATGCAGTGTTTTCAACTTCTCTTTCTACAGGTCTTATCAATTTAATAGCAATGTGGTGTATGTCTTATAGACTAGTTTTATGACAGCAACTTGTGACCTTGTCTGGTGACTGACAGAAAAAAAAATGTCTGGAATTAATATAAGAGTGAGAGAGCTAGTGGTAATAGGTCTGTGTGTGGCAGTGGAAACACAGCAGTTGGGTATTTTCACATAAATTGAGGTCATAAAACCATGGCCAAAAGGCATTAAAAATGGTCATCAACTTATAGTAACTGGTATTTTCCCATATGTTGATAATTAAGGGTTTAAACGGATTGTAAAATTGCAAAACATTTTGCTTTTTAAATTCGTGTGAACGTCGTTTAAACGTTTTGACTCAGGCCTAATTACCACCATCATCATCATCACCATCATCATCATCATCATCATCATCATCATCATCATCACCACAACCATCGTCAAGACCACCATCATCTGCCATCATCATCATCATCATCACAATGATCAACATCACAACCATCACCATCATCCCCTCTTCATGAATGGACCCCCCAAAATAAAAGAACCATTTTTGGCCCTACTTCTTTGAACCTCTATGGACTTTATGTGTATCATTTGGTGCAGATCTGCGACTTCGGCACATTTAGAATTATATGGAGGCTCACAGGCCGCTTCATTTTTTACCATTTACCAAAACTATACCAGATACTAGGTGACTTTGTGATAACCCATTTAACCACTTGAAAAAGATAGATACGATATCTCGTCTATGGGAAATTTGTGCTAAAGGCAAAATCAAACCATCTTCAACGGGTTAACATAATGTCCAAACTATAGAGCTCACAAGCATTACATTTTATTTACCTCAATATAAGTCCTCTTTGTACATTGTCTTCAATTTTGGCCGTCAGGTGTGTCACGTCTTGCTGTAGGTGTTACATAAGGAACATGGGAGAAAAAATGAAATGGATCATATATGACAAGATCATGAAGAATACTTGAATTCTGTTAGGGCCACCCCACACTACACGATCAGCTACGATCCGATTTTGGCAATAAATAGCAGTAGCATTGGGCATTTTAACAAATAGTTTATTTGATTTGTGTTCTGAATGATAATATGAATAGTTAAAATGGGTTTTTGGTGTGCTGTCAGCCTTGAACCCGGAGTAAGGGCCAAAATTATTTTCAACTCATGGACAATCGTAGGACTTCTTTCACGTCACTACGATTCGGAGCCGAAGTGGCTTTTCCTACGACTATAGAAAGCTCGAAATGGGACATATTTTAGATTTTGCTATCTGTATGACTATTCAGAACCTGAATAAACAAATTGTGATGTCTTGACATGTTTATATAAAACGCGATTCAATTTTCTTCTGAAATCGGATTGTACACCAATCGTGACCCTCAGAGAGAACTAGCGCTATTTTGAATTACAATTCAGTATGTAAGAGTTAAAATGAATAACATCAGCTTCAGGCATGATAAATGCAAACAGTTACCCATCCTTTACGCTGATAAAGGTTCAATCACCTTTTTAAATTCAATGTTTTTGGAAATCAATAATTAATAGGTTTATGTCAAACCAGGGCCGCGGGGGGGGGGGGGGGGGGGGGGGGCAGGATCAGGGCGGACTATGTTCCCCTCCCCCCACGATTTTGGAGGTGGCGGACACAATATCAAATGTCCCCCCCCCCCCACCACGAATTTACTGTGTGAATAAGTCTGCTGATTGTAAGCTGTTTGGTAGTAATTTTGGCAGTAAAAAACAATTTTGGTGGGCAAAACTGTGTTTTGTCGTCCAACGGTCCTTGCCCCCCCCCCCCCCACCCCACCCCCCCCCCCCGCATCTCCGCCGACCGCCGCTGCGACGCACCCCCCCCCCCGCCGTCGGCCGCGGCCCCCCCGCCCCCCCGCGCCCCCGCGCCCCGCCGCCACCCGCCCCCCCCCCTCCCGCGCGGCCCGGCAGCGCCGCCCCCCCGCGCCCCGCCCGCCCCACCCCCCCCCCCCCGCGCTGTTGTCAGAATAGTTGTGTGCGCAAGTAATTTGGCAAAGTTAAAAAAAATTTGGCGGGCAAAAAATGGTTTTGGTCGTTGTCGGCCCCTGCTCCTGCTTGTCAGAAGTTTTTTGGCTAGTAATTTGGCGGGTAAAAAAAATCAACAGGCAGGTTCCTGCATGTGAAGTCCCCCCTACAATTAAAAATGAATTTGCGCCCCTGACCACAAGAGACCTAAAGTAACAAAATATCAACAGTACAAACATTTTCCTGTTGGCTACTGGAACCGCATGTGCCCTGTGTTAACTCTATCAGCGTGTTTCCATTGAGCATACCATATTTATCCGGTTAAAATTTAACCGGCTATTAGCGGTGAACGGTGCGTTTCTATTGAATTGCATTTTCCGCAAAGTTTGATCGATCGTACCAGGATTACCCATTACCGGCTAAGAGTCCGTTGACCTGGGTTGTCGCAAGGTATTGTTGGACGACTGAGGTCAAATTTATGCTCAATCAAACACACGCGTGCTGCAGCCAGGGGTCACTTATTCCGATCACGTGGTTTTGTTGATTTCCGGTTTCTAACCGGCTAATACAGCAACGGGCTGTTTCTGTTGACGTCTTACGGTACCTGACAGTATAGCTCTCCATTATTATCCTACAAAAAGAAGGATAATTAGCAGCTAAACTTTCTCCGCTAAAAAGACTGCTAATGGTGGAGAAGGTTTGTTTCTGTTGGGCTCTTCTACTCCATTAGCTGGTTCATTCCAGAAAACAAGCTTCAATAGAAACATGCTAAATGGGATTTTCAGAATCTTGTAGGCAACGGGTGAAATCACAACATATCACAGCCATTAAAAACAACGTGTAAAAGATGCCGTTATAGTCCCTAGTAAAAGTGGCACAATTGTGAGTTCACCCTTCTGTTGTTTACGACATATCTCAAGATTAAAACAAGCAAATTGGATAGCACGGCATTTGAAAGAGCTAAAACGTTGACGTTAATGTAAGCATTTACGTCACGACAGTATATTTCTAATTGTCACAGAGGATGCTTTTTACTTACACAATTTTTGAGGTGTGTTGCAGCATGTCTCAAAAATTTTTACAAGTGAAAAGCGCCCTCTTTGACAGGTAGGAATGTTGCTGTGACACATATTAGCTTTCAAATGCCACTTGTTCTGTTCAATTGCTAGTTTCAATCTCAAGATATGTTTAGTTGACAACAAAAGGGTAAAATCACCACTACGCCACTTATACAGGACGAGGGCCTGATACTATCACTGACTAAGTAAAAGTGGCACATTTGTGATTTTTACCCTTTTGTTATTAACTTTAATATATGTCAGGAAACAAAAGCAATTTGAACAAAACATACAACCTTAGAAAGCTACGACTTTGCCCTTGACATTGACGTAACCATCATGTCACCAGAGTATTTTCTACTTGCCAAAGAGGACGCTTTTCATTTGCACAATTTTGTTTTGACACGCTGTACTTTGAGACTGTATGAAAAACCACATCTTATATGTCCAACTTTTATGGTGCATTTTAGTTGTGACAGGTCATATGTGACCTGTCACCACAAAACGATCAATAAGTTGCAATGGAAGTTAAATGCAGTAAATAATCGAGTCGGGTTGCAAATCAAAGTTGATTCTGGGATTCTGATATTTTCTGACAAGATACTCATTTTCATCTGTCAATTGAGACTCAGATGTGATTCAGACGTATGATTTTTCCCGTGTAATTATGAACCTTCTGAGCTTGCTTTTAAGGGTGAGCTTGAAAAATTTGGCCCGAAAAATTTTGGATTCTTCACATTATGAAGATAAACCATGATGTTACCCCGAAATATAACTTGTTGTTATCAACATCGTCAAGTCCCAGTAATACATACTGGTATCACACAAAAGCTACTTTTATGACCTATTCGAATGACGGTGAATGTAGACCAAACAGATTTGTTCCTGACTCACATTTTTGGAATGTCTAGTTTACCAAGAATTTCTATGCACACTTGATCAATGGCCTCCATTTCGCATGAATGATCACTATCTTTGCAGCAATTTTCTCTCCTTTCCTGATACATAGCTTAGGTGATAGTTCAAAACTTGTTGCAGGGTTTTAAAGGGTTTGCGTCTCCATTCTAGACAATTATACTCATTTTTAAAGCTTGAGTCTCTACTTTAACACTGTTGAAAAACACAGTTTTTATTTTTCCAACTTATGGGGTGTGTTTTGTTGTACCTCAGATCTTTGATGGTAAGCTGCTCAAAGATTTAGCGCGGCATCTCACTCACCCCGCTCAGACCACTCTATGGTTGTAGGTAACCCCAGTCCCGCCCAATGGTCCTCCCGATGAAGATCGGCCGCTTCGATCGCTTGCAGACTGCTGATGCGATCACAGATCTAGAGAATGCAAATTCAATTAACGTGTATTCCTTGATCAGACTTGAAATTGGCACATCATAGATATATTCTGACATACTTGTGCATTTCATGATAAATTGCTGAACATTTACTGTGAAGCTGCTGTTAATTATTTCTTTGTAACTGGGAAGCCAGATTTTGTTTGTCCATATAGAGCTACCACTTCTTTCAACATGTATGGTAATTGTGGCCGGGGTCATTTGAGACAACTGTCTACACTATGATATATGGCTCCCCTAATTAAAGGACCGGCGATTCTTCCAACAGAGGTTGATGTACCATGAAACCTGTCTTAGCAGCCACCTCTCTATAGCAGCCAACCTATGTACAGTGGCCAGTAGGTACATTTCCCTTGGGACAAATTAGTATTTAAGAGTCTGTTTATAAAGGCCACAATTTTTGTTTCACTTCAGGGGCCAATATAGACAGGTTTCACTGTACTAGAAGGACACTTACATCAGTGATGGCATTGAGGGCGGTATCACAGCCGAGACTGAAGTCCGTGCCGGGGACGTTGTTGCTAACCGTCGCCGGGAGAACCACCATAGGGATGCACAGCTCTGGGTGGTCCTTACGGGCTTCACTCATCTGGATCACACTCACGTAGGCCTGTGGATGGCAAACAAGAAAAAAAGTAGTCCATACAAGGAGTTATTACAGCTGGAGTCACAACATTTTTCTTTGAATGATGTTTTATGTCGCCAATCAAAAATATGTTGCACATGCGCTTAACGTATGTAATTGAATTAACTTGAACAGCCATTCCATGTGAATGTCACATGAGTCACGCATGTTTTATGTCACACAAGTCACAAACCAGGGTATAGATCAAAACCGAGAAAATATTGAAGCCGACTGCTTTAACATATCATGTAAATCAATCATCTATACCCTGACTTGTGACTCACAACACACAGCATGCACGACTCGTGTGACATAAGTTTTGAATGGCTGTGTAATTGAATTAACTATCTCAAAATACATTTGTTCATGGTTATACTACCAAAAATTCTCATCAAAATACACATCAACTATTTTTTGCAATTCCCTCCAAAATGAAATTATTTACAGTGTACTGCTCATCAATATTTTCAAGAAAGAGCTGAAGCAGTATTATCTGAAACTTTATTTACCCCATCTTAAAATTCCACCTTTCTCATGTCTTGCTTTGTTTGTTAATGTAATTGTCTTGGTCCTAGTTTACATTTAATTCTATTATCATGTCTTCTCCTGTACATGCAGATTTTCTGATCTTTGTTGTAAAATTAGGGTAACTGTCCCGGCAGTAACTGTTTTTTTTACAGTTACCCTGATTCCATTTATATGTTTTTGCATTGTGTACCAAAGTAATAATGATCTTGTATAAGTCATTTACTTGCTGTTTTTAACTTATGCATATTTAATATACATGTCCTCTGTGTTTTTAATATAAATATGAATGATATTGTCTTTTTATTGTAAATATGAATGGAAATGAATAAAATTGAACTTGAACTTACTCACCTCAAAACCACCAATGAGCAGAAGTCCATGGATGTTGTATTTCTTGATCTTTTCAGCCACAGCAGCCATATCTTTCTTTGGAGTTGTTCTTGAAAATAAAACAAAAACAATTACAGTAAATTTCATAATTTGGGGTGTATAACATTGCACTCAAAAGGAAATTATCATGACAGATTCGACTTACTAAACAATGTAGCTTGCAGAACACACACAAGCGGACATTCCAAAATGTACCATTTTGCCTATAACAGTTGGAACGTCGAGTGGACTGTCCCACAAAACAATATGTGCCTCAATTTTTCCATCCATGATACACATCCATAAATAATTTGAATGTTTCTCTTGAGCTCCGATAAAAATACATCACATAGAACCCTACACTACAGATTTGTCTATACATATGGAAGTTATTATAGAATGAGTCAACTTTTGACTACAAAATTTTCACAGTAAAGTCCTTGCACAGTTTACTTAATTCTACAAGAGATCCACCCCAATTTGAGCACTACACCCAAACAGATCATTTACCTTTGAGTAAATATCACCAGTTTTTCTCACCTGTTTGTTCCAAGTAAAGAGCCTCCTTGCCTCACCCAGTCACTCACTTCCATCCATCCCATCAAATGAACCTGAAATATCACAGGATGAATAAAGGCACATTACTCAATGTACATAGTTTAACCATCCACTGTTTGGAAAACAGTTTTGAGCCTTCTGATAAAGCAGTAGTTGAAGCAGGTGCCATATCTCTGAGGTGAACCCAGCCACCCCCGTAATCGGGGATGAATCCACATTTAAAAATCTGGATTACTACTACTACAACTGCTAGTTAAAGTTGCAATAGTGGAAGTAATAATGGTAGTAGTTACTTCAGTAGCAGTAGTTTAGTAGTAGTAGTAGTAGTAGTAGTAGTAGTAGTAGTAGTAGTAGTAGTAGTAGTAGTAGTAGTAGTAGTAGTAGTAGAAGTCATAGTAGTAGTAGTAGCAGCAGTAATAGTACTTGTATTATAAGTAGTCTTATCAGTAGTAGTAGTAGTATCAGCACAAAAGTATAGTTACTGTAGTAGTAATAGTGGCATACAGGTGTAAGTAGTACAGTACTTATAGTTCTAAATGCAATAGTAGTAGTAGTAGTAGGAGGAGGAGGAGGAGGAGCAGTAGTCGTAGTTATTTAGTAGTAGCAGTAGTAGTAGTAGTAGTAGTAGTAGTAGCACTACATGTATATTGATGATTGAATGTTTAATGGCTAAATAGAGTGGAATGGAATTGAACCTATATGACTGTGTTTCCCATGAAATTTTGTGAACTTTGTTTGTCTATTCTTACCTAGATCAATAAAAAAATAAACAAACAAATATTTCATGATTGTGTTTTTCTGGTACTTCCATGGGTAGTGTGCAAAACCAGAAATAAATAAAAAATAAAAAGAGATACTAAGTGGAGTGGATATATCTTCCCATCTGGAAATGATGAAGAAAATAATATACAAACAAATCAATTGCCAGAAAAAAATTAAAAATTATTATTCATGCCACACAAATCCACACCACACAAATCTATAGACATATCGATATAAATATTTGCATGCTGCTGAGGCACGGATCATGCAAATTCAAGTTCACGATCTTACTATTCTATAAGTGCCTGACGATGTTCACATCTTTTCTAATATCAATTCCAAGGACCAATAACCCATTAACAGATTTTGTGATCAAATTAATGTCATGCCAGCTTCTCATACAAGCCTTGAACAGACTATTACTGTAAATGGATCCACAAGTTTTGTGAAAAGTAACATAAGTTTCAGACATGTAATGTAATGTATTTATTAGAAAAGATCTTCTTGTAAATAACAACAGTCTGCAAAATGCTGTTGAATGGACAATGAAAAGTAATATCCATCACATCAGATATTCAAAGAAATCATGAATAAATAACAGTTATGGACTTGTGTTTTGCAGGAATATGTATGTACTAAATTGATTCTTGAATTCATGTTTTGCACAAACTCAATAAAACAATTATATATTTACAAATCGAATACCAAATGACCAATATGCCTTGATAAAGTGGACTCGAAATAACACCATGGATATTGCGATGGTATCGATTATAACATGACTTGAATCGATTATAATAATCCCATGACACAAACATAGAGGATAGGGACAGTGATTTTCCGTTTCAAGAAAAGGCCCTTTCTGTCTCCAAAAATCTGGAATTCCATTTCAACTTGTCTGAAAAATGGAAATTCCATTTTACCATAGATTTTGTATACATGAAAAAAGAGACTAATTCCGTTTACATAAAACTTGAAAGAAATATTTCTTGCTGTTTCTGTGTTTTTGTGTCAACTTTTTCTAATTTTTGTTCTGAGTTTCATGTTCTTTCCTTTCAAAAAGTAACAATTTCGAGAAAAAAGAGGTTTTCCGTGATTTTCCGTTTGAAAACTCATTTTCCGTTTCAAGTTGTGATTTCCGGTAATTCCGTCCGTTTTCCGTTATCGCGGAAAATCACTGTCCCTAAGTGGATTAACCACTGTAGATAGTGTGATGAGGATCAGGGTCGGATGATTAGGGATATATCAAGTTAATATTCAATTTATCTGTAATATCTTTCAGTTTGATGAAAATCATTTCCTGTCCAGTGAATATCCCTTTATAATGATTATCAGGGAAACTGTCATTTTGCAGATTTCAGGTGGAAAACTTTTACCACAATATCTTTTTTACTACATCTTTTCAGAACAAACACAGGAAAATTATTGTTAAGGTCTCATACTTTTCCAGACTTATCAATACTGCTGTACATTTCATTTGCAAACAAAATAAAAACATAAAACTTTGCTTCTAAATTCAGCAGTGATACATGTGTTACATTTTGCAAATACATGTTCTTTCAGTTTCAAAGGTGGCAACAGGCACAAACTTTTTGTTTTTAAAATCAATATCCAGGCAGAATACAGAATGTTGTATGATAACATCGGCAAACTCTTGTCTGTTTTTGCAAAATTCTGTTGGTCTGAGTACAGTTCCAAAATTAACCCTGAGTTGAAGATACAGCTTCTTTCATATGTATGTTCATTACACATGCTGCATTATTCTACATGTATCATCTAGATGTATGTGTATGATAACTACGCAGTGCTTTTGTTACTAAACACAGGGGAAAACTATTTTGAAAGCTGATTAATTACTTTGCTGATTTAGCATACAGTGACATAAAAAATTATCTTGATCAGATGTTTTGTGAATTGATGGGAGTAGGGTTTTTCATACAATGATGGCATGTGTGTGAGCATAAAGGTGTGTGGCATAGTTTAATAGTAAATGACATTTTTCAAATGATTTGTTGTTGTACTTATTACGAGTATTGGGGGGGGGGTGGAGTTTTAGTTCTTTTTCTCTGTTGCCCACACCGCTGTAATTAACCAGGTGGAGACGATTTGATTTCAATATAACACACTTTTTCAGCAGACCCCAGTCTGTGATGTCTCGTTCTTAGTCTCCAACGAGTTAATATGAGAACACATAAGTCTGTTTCAATTAGGTTGTTGCAGCTGTTGTATAGTTATATATATATGTTAATGTAAAATGTGATCAGTACATTTTGTCTGTTTATTGGAAGTTTTTTATTTCAGCTTCAGTAGAAGTAGGGGTATGTGGAGGTGAAGAATGTGTCCATGTCGTACATTTATAATCAATTTGTTTTTATTCTATTCTTTTTTTTTCAGGGGGGGGGGACCAACTGGACGATTAGTTTTCAGCCTTAATAATGATATTATTTGGGTGTCACTCAAAATATATTCAGAATTAATCACACTTTCTGACACAAAAAGATTCACATTAAAACTCAACACCAACTACAAAATCACTTACGAAACAAAAAGGAAAGCCAATAACTTTTGGGTGCATTGCAGTGACTGGGGGAAATGTGTTAGTAACAACACAACAATTCATCGGAATCATGGTGGACACCAGTGTTGTATCCAAGGCTGGCCTGAAGGCCAATTTCTGGTGGCCTTGGTCTCGATCTCGGTCCAAGTCACCTGTACAACCCTATGGAAAGGTTGGCATGTTTTGGGGCGGCCTTGGTCTCAGAATCTATGGCCTTGGTCTGGGTCTCGGACTGAGTCACCTGTACAAACCCTATGGAAAGGTTGTGTTTTGTGGTGGCCTCGGTCTCGGTCTCGGTCCGAGTCACCAGTACAAACCCTATGGAAAGGATGTGTTTGGGGCGGCCTCGGACTCGGAACCTATGGTTTTGGATACAACACTAGTGGACACAAAGAAACGAACAAGTGTGAAATGACAAAAACCAAAACATGAAAATCAAACACCAAACCACTCGAACACTGCTTATAACTCACCTGGTCCTGAGTTGCAGAAAACATTTCACACCAAAAAATTAAAACAAAGTTAAATGATGGAGGGGTTAAATCAGCCTCAGTACACAGCATCATGCATAATTATATTGTTGGCTGACAGCCAGAAGAGCGCTAGTGCTGTACCAAATCAATAGTATTAGTGCCTTTCTGGTTCTAAGCCGATGATATTTTAAAACAATTATTGCACACGTCCATCACAAGTAAATATACTTATATTAATAATTATTTGTGCTATCAATTAGACTATAGGACTTTGAGTATTGTCAGTGAAAATGAGCAATTCTCTTGTTTGTTTCAATGAAAGTAGTCACAAACATAAAAGTACAAATCAATTATTAGTTATTAACCCCTTGGGGACGACGGGCTTGTACAGAAGCCCAGTACATTGCACACTCAGAGACGACGGGCTTCTACAGAAGCCCAGAAAATATGACAGAAATTTCGGTCAAACACCGGATAAACAGTAAGAGTTTTATTTTTTTGATATGTCTGTCCCTCCAAAATACACATTTTTGACAAGTATAAAGTAGGAAAAAATATTCTGTGAAGAATTTTATAAGAAAACATGCGTTTACATTCCCTTCAAAGTCAACCACGTGAAAATCGTGTCGTCTCTCATTGAACAACAGTGCTGTATAGCATCGAGCCCAAGGGGTTAACCATAGGCAGTAAATTTAGCAAAAGCAATAAATATATTCCCCAGCAGAAATTTAAGATCACGCTTTTCGTAGTTACGTAAAGATAAAGACTGTTCTGATTTTATAAAGAATATTCCAATATTTCTGTTAATTTCAGTCCATTCATGAAGTACAACTAGTTTGAAATCATATTCACTCTTCACTCGAAACCAAATCGAATACAACATAAGCGTTAGTCACAACTCACGCACCCAAATGAAGAGATGAACTGAAAAAAATGACATGGACATGATGCAAAAATGTGAATCCACTCTTTCAAGCCAAAAGACCAGAATCAGATATCAATCATATTCGATCTCAACGCTGAACTGATTAATCTCTACAAGGTTGTGATCAGAGCTAGACATTATCACCTTCCCGCCCGCCCGCCCGCCTGCCCATGACGGGTGATTATGGCATTATAGAAGTTTAAAGTTTTAAAAAAAATTGACATTGTGAGTATTGTCAGAATTATGGTACACGGTGATAAAGAAAGGGGTACTGTGCGACATCTACCCTCAGCAAAGGCCCTATCAATTAATAAATTTCTGTTGATTTTATGTCTTTGAAAAATTTTTCCATAGAGCAAGATTGCTGAAACAGCTACAGGGGGAGGAGGAGCTTATTAATTAAAAAGTGCATAAAGAAATACCGTGTGATTAACACACATCGGCCTGCATGCATCGGTAACGGCAGGTCTGCTCAAGGCAAGAGCACATGCGATCTGATTGGTTGGGAAGAACTGGCACGTTACCCCAAATCTTTCTTAACTTATTCCTGTTAGTTGCTGGCTACATCATAAATGGAAAAGTATCTAACCAACTAGCAGGTAAATTTGTTTTGTAGATGCTGAGTCTATGTTGTATTTGGGCAGGTTGATTTCCTGTCAGGCAGGTAGGTTGTCAAAGTAACCTCTCCGACTGGCTGATACATGTACATAGAAATGTAAAGATCCAGCCCTGAATATAATGTGTTTTTCCAGTGGATGAAATTCGCTAACAATACGATCATTGAAAGATTGAAGAATTACAAAAAAAATGGACAATCCCAAGTTTACTGATACAACACCCCAAAAAACCTAGTCTAAGTGATTAGGCTCCTCTTCTGGCATTATATCACAGCTATTGTTTTCTGTCTTCCAAAGACTCTTTTCATCAAATATGAAAACAAATCTACACTAATAAAAGGCACAGGGATATTATTTCTGATCAAATACAAATGATATCTGACTAAAGGTCACTGCAAGGTCTTTCATCAACAAACATACAAGTGAATTTTGTCAATGGTTTTTACTCACTTTATCCTCTATTAATCCCTCAAAGCCATCCGTGATGCCATAGACACGATAGCCAGTGAACAGTGATGCTCTGACGAAGGCTCTGACGGCAGCATTCATGCCAGCAGCTGGGGCACCGACGTTCATGACAGCAAGATTAAAATTGCTCTGTTTTGACAAACAACAACATATGCACGGTATAATTAATGCCTCCATTATACACACAGTTGTGTAGATTGATGCTCTCACAAAATCTGGTTTAACCAATTGAAATCCAAGACTAAGATATCTTAGACGTGGGTGTACAGAGAATACTGTTACGTTGAAATCAAATCATCTCCAATGGGTTAGATTTATGTGGTGAAATCAGGGACTCAAATAATTTGGTAACCTTTGGTAACCTTTGACTCAAGTCAAATAATTTGGTAACCTTCTCAACTGACATTTCAGAAAAACATAAATTTGTGAAAATTTGTGTTCAAAACCAATGGGATTGCTTCACACTTTCATCTTAAAAAGTTGCCTATTTAAGAATCCCTACTAAGGATTAAATAAAAGTTCAGTCACATTTGCTCAAACTTTCATGATTATCTTTCTCTTACTGATCTCTATTGCAGGTAGATGTCTAGGTTTCACTCCCTTTTAATCATTGGTGCTAAATTTCAGTGTTGGAGGACTTGAGGCCTAATTTTCCAGTCCTCGGCCTCGTGACTTGGGTCGAGGCTGGGTCGAGGCGGCAAGATCTTATAAAATCTGGTAAATCCAAGAATAAGCCCGATCTCATTTGTTTGAACATGTATTTTGAAGTATTTTCAACTAACATTTCATAAAGAATTGTGAAAATCCTAGTATAAAACGGAGCTAAGTAAATTCACCTCTGAACACAATCCACCCTCCCCGTGTAAGTCTCACACAGTAATTCATGTGGATTGATGTTTCTCCATGATTTCGCTGATTTATTGCTGTAACAAAGACAGGCACTATGAAAGTCGATACACATTTATAAGCTCAATGTTCTGATAACATTAAGTCATTTACATCAAATATTGTTTACTTCAAAGCAGTCAGCAAATTTTGCTTTACTTTGTTTCAATTTTTCTCAAATTGATGAACTTCAGTAATTGGTTGATTTGAATGACTGTGTTTGATTGTTTGTAGGGTTTCAAAGTAATTTTAAAAGGTTCAAACTATGCCCTAAAATATTACATTATTTTGTAAGTTAGTGACTCGGACTCGGCCTCGGACAATAGTGACATGGAAGGTAGTGACTCGGACTCGGTCTTGGACTCGGAAGGTGGTGACTCGAATACAACACTGCTAGAATTAGTTGGAACCATCAAGTACTGATTTGTTGTGGTTCGCAAAACAACAATTGTTGTGGTATTGAGGCTTTAACTGCAAGATGTTCCTTACCGCACAGTGCTTTCCGTCCAGGCTGCACACATTCTCGTGGGGTTTAGTTCGCGACAGGGTCAAGTATGTCTTCAGATTGTTCACAAAGCTCCTATGAAGGTCAAGTCAGAGACAGAGACATACACATATATTGAAAGAACGAGAGAAAGAGAAAGACATAGAAAGACGAAGGACAAAAAGAAAGTGCATAGAAAGCAAGAGAAGAATAATTATAATAAATTATCTGATTCTATGATTTGAGGGGTTTAAATTCATTTCATTCATAACAACTTTTTTAAACAGTAATGTAGTGATTGTGGAGCTGAAAGCAATTCACCTAAAACATATCATATCTTAGTAGGATTAGCAATAAACACACATTGATTTTCAGTTGTTGTTCTGATGTCAAAATATTCAGTTTAGATTATCCCATATGTGACCCGCCACGACAAAATGAGACACAAGTCGGGGGAGGTCAATTTTGAGATATTGGCATAATCTTTTTCTCCATATATTCAGCTTTAATTTAGTATATAAATTAACTGATAAAAGTACTCCATTGCTGAGATATCGTGGTTTAAACGGGAGAATATTGTGGGGCTTTGAGATTTTTTATTTCGAGAAAACCGCTTTGAAAGATAAACTGCTGTTTCCAGTGCGATCAAGAATGCGATCCAGATTTTCACACCGTGCTGAGGGCCCGTAGCAACCAATGTTCGCTCGGGCGTAGCGTTAGCAAAAGCTACGCCGTGATTGGTCCTCTAAGC
>JZLH01S0316210.1:18557-34083 GCA_001188425.1 Eucidaris tribuloides
TAATAATAATAATAATAATAATAATAATAGATAATAATAATAATAATAATAATAATAATAATAATAATAATAATAATAATAATAATAATAATAATAATAATAATAATAATAATAGTAATAATAATAATGATAATGCGTTGCTTTTATATAGTGAATTTTACGTCACTACTATTTCACCATTATTATTATCGAAAAAACGTGCAATATTTATATCATAATTCTCCTCTTTCTTCTCTTCTCTTTTTTTTCTTTATCCCCTCCCTCCTGTCACTACACTTTATGTTCTTGTTGCTTTCTCCCCCTTCCTCGTTTTTATTTTTCCTTTACCCTCCCCATTTTCCCTTTCCCCTTCCATCCAATTTGTCTGTTCCACTTTTCTCTCCTGTTCTTTTTGTTATTAATATTCCTTGCACATTATTTGTGCGTATGTTTGCTTGTTTGTGTGTGTGTTTGTTTGTATGTGTTTGTGTGTGTTTGTATGTGTGTGTTTGTATGTGTGTGTTTGTGTGTTTGTGTGTATGTTTCCGTGTGTTTTGTTTGTGTGTGTGCGATTGTGTGTATGCGTGTTTGTGAGTGTTTGTTTATGCGTGTGTGTTTGTTTATGTGTGTGTGTGTTTATGTATGTGTGTGTTTCTGTGTGCGTGCGTGTGTGTGTGTGTGTGTGTGTGTGTGTGTGTGTGTGTGTGTGTGTGTGTGTGTGTGTGTGTGTGTGTGTGTGTGTGTGTGTGTGTGTGTGTGTGTGTGTGTGTGTGTGTGTGTGTGTGTGTGTGTGTGTGTGTGTGTGTGTGTGTGTGTGTGTGTGTGTGTGTGTGTGTGCGTGCGTGTGTGTGTGTGTGTGTGATTTCCACATATTTATTTTCACCGGAAACCATCCCGCTACCCCACGCTATGGGTAAGTTAGAGTATCGTTGGACATAAGTTGTGAACGTCGGCAACACGCCAAGCATTCGTTGGTATAAGTTATCTATAACTTATCGAAACGTATATGTAAGTTTTACGTTATGCATACGTCCAACTCGTTATGAGCACGTTATGTATACGTCCAAAAGTGCATAAAGAAAAAAAATCAAAGTCCAGCGTATGCCAGCATTTTACCCCTAATTTGATACGTCAGGCATACGCTGGCTAAATCGTCAAGGTTTGACAGGGCATATAACTCTTCAACGAAACAAATTTGAGCAGAACGATTTTGCAGGGGTATTTTACATACATTGACTAACTCCAGTGTGAAAATGCGATTGATCCGTCGGGTTATGCATGAGTAAGCATGCATTAAAGGTAAAATTGTCTCTTTTCAAAAGTCACAGGAGTCATGTATTATGCCAAAATAACAGTACAAAATTTTATTTTTTGCTTATTGGATAAAGTGTGCTCACTCAACCATGACATGGAAACTCCAAAAAATCCCCCAAATGACCCCTGTGAATTTTGAAAAGTGACAATTTTTTCTATTACACTCATGCTCATAATTATGGAATATTTTAGAGAAATTTGTAGAAGTTGCCACTTTTCCGTGAACGGTACTATTGGGATTAATATTTGCTCATCCTATTTCCTAATCCAAGTATTTCAGGAATGGTTTTTACCTCTCATGAATACCAAAATTGCTTCACATACTGTTTTTTTGTGTGAAATAAACACTTGTCTTGAAAATTTTGGACGATCTAGGAGAAAGAACTTAAGTATCAACAAAATATTCCATAATTATGAGCACGAGTGTATATTGGAATAGATTTCACGGGGTTTGCTCGTTTGTTCTATAGTTCGTTATTCCGAACACGCAAATTTAGTATACGTGGGGTCACTGGCGTAAAACCCGGGGGGGGGATGGGGATATACCCCCACTTTTCGAGGCGGGGGGGGGGGGTGGCCTGTACAATCATCCCCCCTTTTCAAGAAAATATATATACAGTGTGTCCCAGAAAAAAGGAAACCGAGATTGATGAAGATATTTTAATATCTTAATAACAAAACTAAAAAGAATATCGTACATAGTTGGAAAGCATATTTTCCCTTGTTTAATTTGATACCAGTCACAAAAATTTCCATTTACGCATGGCCGAGTAAAGACAATCAGAAGAGACACAGTAGTAAAATCATTTGCACGCGCAAATTTGAAATTGAAGCTGTTATCCTTGGATGTATTCCGATTATCTTCAATATTGAAGGGTATCAGTGAAAAGCCTGTTATTTCTTCTTTCATATGATACCTCATTTGTGAAAAATAAGCGATGCATCAATGAGAAAAGACAATTTGAAAAGATGTTTGTTTTCGAAAATGTTCCAAAATGCATATTTTGACCCTGTTATCTGGATTTGACAGCCAGCGACCAAGAAATCCCCTCGCGCACAAGATGCGGAGCCTATTGTTGTGCCCCAAGCAAGATATTGTGTGAAGTCAGCTGTGCGTAAACCTGTTGTTCAGCTTGCTTCAAATTGCTCAAAATGCAGTTCATTCTAAAAAATCACGTAAACAGGCATGTTTTAATTTACTTGTTCTCGGCATATTCATTCATTTTTTACACATGAGGTGTCAGATATGAGGTGTCAGAAATAGAGAGATTAAGAGAGATTTATATCTTCACAATACTAACAGTAAAAAGTCCTCCTATCAACATTCACTTTTGAGAACATACTCTAGACTGATAATCGTGCTTTTCGTTATGATTAGAAAAACAGAAAACTCAGTTCCCCTTCACTTTTGATCTTGCTAGATTTTGTTCACTTTTTACTCGTACTCCACGCTATCAACATTAATGGCCACCCAAATTTTGCTCAAGTACTAAAAATCCAAGATTCTTTATCTCTCAACCAATGAGTTATGTGCCTTTATTACACTGTAGTCAAACCAAATGAGCTGTCGCTTGGTCACTTTAAACGAAACATGATTACAGGCGGTCGCAACGAACTCGGGTACTTAACGAAAAAAGCCACATTTCAATTTGGAGCCTCCTGTTATTTTTCTTGCCCGGCCGCTCCTATTTGCTATCTTCGCGTCGAAATGAAAGGAAAGTTCAAGTCCGAGTAAAGGTTATGCAACAATCGTCACTTTTCCTTAGAAAAAAAAACAAACAAATCAGTGCAAATAAAAAAATGGAAATGAATTTCAAACATAATACCAACCAAAACAAATACATTTTGCTTTCTAATAAACGGGCGAATTATCGCCGTTTATACCCATAGGTGAAGCTTGGATGCTTTATAACATATAGTTTTAAGTACACATTCGTTTTTTAAAACCGGTAGCTTTAACAATAATGGGAAATTAAATGCTTTTTTTGCCTGGTCATCATGGGTATATGTTCATCTTTAACAGTATGCAAACGAGAAATGATAGAAATAATTCATAAATTTCGATATACGTCATGACCAGAAACTCCAGAACCCGGGTTTTCGTTATGATAATAAACAAAACTCAGTTCCCTTCAGCCATTTTGATCTTGCTAAGATTGTGTTCTTTATCTTCTATTTACTCCGGTAACTACCACTGGCTATCAATCACTTTAATTACATATAACCTTTTTAAATTTTTGCTTTCAAGTTACTGTTTAATCCATTTCACTTTATCTCTCAACAGCGCAATTGAGTTATGTGCCTTTATTCACATCTGAGTCAAACCAAATGATACTGTCTCCTTGTTTTGCAATTTAACGAATACATGAGATGTATTACAGGCTGCGGTCGCAACGAAAACTCGGGTACTTAACGAAGAAAAAAGCCACATTTCAAGTTTGGAGCGCACTGTTATTATTCTTTCGCGCTCCGAGGGGGAAGAGGAGGGGGGAGAGGAGGAAGCCCTGAGAATACATCTTAATCGCATGTAGTTTGATAAACAATATCACACATTAAATTTTCACGCCGTTATATTAAAACCAGCACATACGTTGCCGTATTACAAAATTTGTTTAACATTTTAATCTGTCCGACACGAAAAAACCAACAGATAACACAAACATTCTCTTTGCCTAGATAAGATCTGTTTAGTTAATACTGCCTCACCCCTCATCTCACTCATCTGTTCAAGAAAAAAAATCGGCCATATTTGAGTCTCAGCTTGATGAGCGATTTTCTCTCGGACATTTTACTTCAGTAAACAATTAACGTGCCACGTGACACCATTCTATCTGTAAGTTCTGCTGCAAATTTTAGAATATGATCCGCTAATTACCGCCTGCGGCTAAATTGTCTCTTTTCGAACAGCTCTATGCTTGCGTTAATTGTCTGCTTAAGTATCAGATTCCAGTAACTAATCAATAGTTTTTATTCATGTATCATTTATTTTGCGGATTATTTGTATTAGAATAATAGGCGTGTATCGTCTCCGCATGCTCAATTAACTTCACTATTAACAATACACATCACATAACAAATACTGCTTTGCCAATGTTTTTCTTCAAAAGATAGTATACATGTATTCATCCCCACGTTTAATCACTACTATACAAGGGATATTATTTATTTTATTACGTATCACTTTTAATTTCGTACTATATGTATTATTATTTTTATCATATAACTTTTTACCATATTATAAAATATGAATTTTATTATATTTCATCAACATAGAAAACACACACACACAACTGCCACACCACACACACAGACCACACACACATCACACACACACACACACACACACAACACACACCACAGCACACACACACAGACCCGCGCACAACCAACTACACACACACACACACACGCACACACACACCACACACACCACACACACACACACACATCACACACACACAGCAGCGGCACACAACAACACACAGACACACACAACACACTCGCACCATATAGCGACAGAAACAAACTCAAAAGTCGCAACGTAAATTTTGTATAAACGCAAAAAGCGAAAAGCGGCACATAATCACCCACCACTCAAAAACTAACCACCGTGAGGCGTAGTCTCGGAAGACCACTCATTTATAGGTACTACCTATATTTCGAAAAATTTTCATATTAATATTTTGCCTTCAATACTCAATGAAATTCACATATCAACTGTGAAAAAAATCCTCCTATCAACGCACTTTGAGAAGCAAACTCTAACGCTGGCTTTTTCGTTATGATTAAGAAAAAAGCAAAACTCAGTTCCCTAACACTTTGATCTTATAGAATTTGTTTCACTTTCTTAGCTCGTAGCACCACGCTATCAACATTAATGCCAGGACCAAATTTTGCTCAAGTACGAAAATCCATTCTTTATCTTCTCGAACAATGATTATGTACATGTACGCTTTATTAGGCACTTTGGTCACAAGCGCAAATGAGCTGTCCCCTTGGTCAATTTCAACGAAACATGAAGTTAACAGTCCCGAGGCGTCGCAACGAACTCCGGGTACTTAACTGAAAAAAAAGAAAACGAGCACATTCAAATTTGCAGCCTCTGTTATTTCCTTCGCGCTCCGGCTATTGGCTATCTTCCGCGTCGAAATGAAAAGGAAAGTAGTCCGAGTAAAGTTATGCAACAATGTCATGCTTTCCATAAGAAAAAAAACAAATTAGAATCAGTGCAAATAAACAATAGCAATGGAATTTCACAACATAATACCGAACGCAGGCGCAAACATACATTTTGCTTCTTTAATGGGGCGTTATCGCGTAATACCAACATGTAGGCTGAGCCTATGCGATCTTATACATATTAGTTTTGTACACATTCGTTTTAAACCGGTAGTTAACAAATACGGGAAAATGCTTTGCCGGTGGGGCATCATGGTTATATTCATTTTAGGACAGTATGCAACATGATGATGATAATTCTTAATTTCGATACACAAAATCATGACAAAAGCTCCAGAAACACCGGGTTTTTGTTTGATGATTATAAACAAAAACTCAAGTTCGCTTCACAATTTTTGATCTTGCTAGATTTGTTCACTTTTTTACTCGGTAGCTCGGCACGCTATCAACAATTAATGCCACCAAATTTTGCTCAAGTACTAAATCCGATTTTTATGCTCTCAAACCAACGAGTTATGTGCCTTTATTAACACTGTTATGTCCCAAACGCAATGAGCTTGTCCCTTGTTCATTTAAACGAAACATGAGTTAACAGGCGTCGGGCAACGAACTCGGGTAACTTAACGAAAAAAAAGCGCTACATTTTCTTTCAATTTGGAGCCAACTGTTATTTTCATCGCGCGTCCGAGGGGGAAGAGGAGGGGGGGGGAGCCCTGAGAACACATCTTTATTCATGTGTGATAAATCAATGCAGCAATTTTCACACCGTTAATACAACACAATAATCGTTTGCCGATTACAAAATTTGTACGCATTAATATCCGACACGAAAAAAAAAAAAACCAGATAACAACATTCTCTTTTGCTAGGAGATCTGTAAAAATGCCTCAACCCTCTCTCTCACTGTCCAAAGAAAAACTCGGCCATATTTGAGTCCTCGCGATGAGGATTTTCTCTTCGACATTTACTTGTAAACAATTAAGCGGTCCAGTGACACCATTCTAGCTGTAAGCATAGGTAAGTTCTGCCTGCAAAAATTTGAATAGATCCGCTTAATCGGCCCGCGCCTACTCTTTTCACAGAGCTATCTCTCTTTAAATTTGTCTGCTAGTACAGATTCCAGCAACATTAACAATAGTTTTTTTCAATGTCATTGGCGGATTATTTGGAAATATATGCGTGTATCTCTCCCGCAAATTCTAAGGACACTGGACAATACACGAACAATACTGCCTTTGCCAATGTTTCTTCCAATGTGTAGCATGTATCCCCCACCCACCAACTCACAATAAAGAAACACAACCAGAACACTCACATACAGACAGACACACAAACACACATACACACACACACTCACACACAACACACAACACAACACACATCACACATACACACACATGCACACAACACCACAAACACGCACACCAGCACACACACAAAATACACACACAGCAAACGCACACTACCACCACACACCACACAAGCACACACCACACACCACACCACACACACACCACACACACACACACTCCTCACACTCTCACACACACACCCACATTTCACCAGCACACACCACACAGCACACACACACACACACAACAAACACACACACACAACAACATACACACACCACACACAACACCACACACACACACACACACAACACACGACGCACACACCACACACTCAATGCACATACAGCGACAGACAAACTCAAAAATCCAACGTAATTTTGTTATAAACGCATAAAAGGCGCAAAAGCGGCAGCATAATAGCCCGTCCCACTCAGAACTAACCACGGGGAGGCGTAGTCTCGGAAGACCACTCATTTATAAGTACTACAATATTTCGATTTTCTATATTATTTTTTTTTTTCAATCTAATGAATTTCACATTCATCAAGTAAAAAAATCCTCGCTATCAAACACACTTTGAGAAACAAACCTCTAGACCCGGCTTTTCGTTTTAATGATTAGAAAACAAAACTCAGTTCCCTACACCATTTTTGATCTTGCTAGATTTGTTCACTTTTTACTCGGTAGCTCCACGCTATCAACATTAATGCCACCAAATTTTGGCTCAAGTACTAAATCCATTCTTACTCCCGAAAGCAATGAGTTATGTGCTTTATTCCTTTGGTCAAACCAATGAGACTGTCCCTTGGTCATTTAAACGAAAACTGAGTTTAAGCAGGCGGTCGGCAACGAACTCGCGGTACTTACGAAAAAAAAAGCCAACATTTCCAATTTGGAGCCTCTGTTATTTTCTTCGCCTCCGCTAAAATTGGCTATATCTTCGCGTCCGAATATGAAAGGAAAGTTATACGAGTAAAGTGTGCAACAATGTCACTTCTATTCTTAGAAAAAAGAAACAAAATAAATCAGTGCAAATAAAAAATTGGAAATGAACATTTCAAACATAATACCAAACCAAAACAATACATTTTGCTAATACTTCTAAAAGCGGGCGTTATCGGCGTATACCAGCCATGTAGGTGAGCTATGGATCTTATACATAATTTAGTTTTGTAAACACATTCGTCTTTAGACCGGTAGTTAACAAATAGGGAAAATGCTTTTTGGCCTGTCATCATGGGTTATAATTCATTTTACAGTATGCAACGTGATATGATAATTTCATAATTTCGATATACGTTCATGACCAGATCCTTAACTCGGCAGACCCGGGTTCGTTATGATTATAACAAAAAACTCAGTTGCCCTTCGCATTTTGATCTTGCTAGATTTGTTCACTTTTACTCCGGTACTCACGCTTATCCAACATTTAATGCCACCCAAATTGTTGCTCAAGTACTAAATCCATTCTTATCTCTGCAAACCAATGAGTTATGTGGCCTTTATTACACTGTAGTCCAAACCAATGAGCTGTCCCTTGTTCAATTTAAACGAAAGCATCGAGTTAACAGCGTCGGCAAAACGAATCTCGGGTACTTAACGGAAAAAAAGCCACATTTCAATTTGAGGCCACTGTTATTTTTTCTTCGCGCTCCGAGGGGGAAGAGGAAGGGGGGGGGGGAGCACTGAGAAACAGCATCTTTCCATGTAGTGAGTAAACAATCACAATTTTCACGAATGCCGTTATATAAACCACACAAATACGTTTGCCGATTACAAAAATTTGTACCATTAATGTCCGACACAAAAAAACACCGTCGAAAAACCGCAGATAACCAACATTCTGCTTTTGCTAGAGATCTGTAGAAAATGCCTCACTCCTCTCTCTCCTGTCAAGAAAAAATCGACCATATCTGAGTCTCGCGATGAAGGATTTTCTCTCGACATTTACTTAGGTGCGTCTACATACACAAACTTCGCGAAGTCCAAATTTTTGCGCGAAGTTTCATAAAATTTCTCGCAATTCATACGTGCATCCACACTAGCCTGATAACTTCCCAGATCTTTACGAGGAGATAAAAACTTTCCGAAAATTAGGTTGATAATGCGCATGTGGCGGTAGAAGGACACAAATGCGGTCTGGATGTCTTGACGCGCGGCGAAACAAGATTATGCACCCAGTCTAAAACTGCAATGCATGAACTTGGGCAAGTGTGTAATAATTAATGATGCCATTAATGGCAAAAATATCATTCGAATACTCGGCGACGAAGATCCTGAACTTTGAAGGCAACCAAACAGGGACAGCTTTGTTCTATTTTCCGCGTCGACAAAGGGAGTTCGCTGCCGTACTGTTTCCCTAATGTGCAGAGAAATCAGTCCCCATTATCTGTTTTTACAAAAAGGAATTATGTTCGCTGCAAATTTGCCACTGAAATCACACACATTAGTTTTCCAAACCCAGACACTCTTCATCATGTAATGCGCATAGCAATGTACACTGGAGAGAGCGCCTGACAACTCTTCATGCGCCGCGTCGCGTTTCAACCGGAAATGGTCCATGGGATACTGCACCCGCACGAAAACTATCGCGAAGTTGCGTCCACACTGCAAATTCGCGCGACATTTCGCGGGTATGAATTTCGCGAAGTTTGCATCTACACTGCAACAATATCGGAAAAAAAGTTAATTATCGGAAGTTAAACTTCGCGAAGTTTCGGTAGGTGTAGACGTCCGCAGTGACACCATTTCTACTGAAAGTTCTGCCTGGCAAAATTTAAATAGACCGCTAAATTGCCGCGCTACTCTTCGACAGCTATCTTTCTTTAATTGCCTGCTAGTACAGATTCGCAGTAATAACATAGTTTTTTTTCATGTTCATGCGGATTATTTGAAATAATCGTGTATTCTCTCCGCATGCTAAGGACACTAGCAAATACACAAACAAATACTGGCCTTTGCCAATTGTTTTTCTTCCAGTGTAGCATGTATCCCCCACACCAACTCACATAAACAAACACCACAGACAATCACATACAAACAGGCACAACTCACACACACACACACACACACACACACACACACAATTCTACGCAGACACAATTTCACTCCAAAGCACAATATAGGCGACAGGTGTGTGTGTGTGTTGTGTGTGTGTGGTGTGTGTGTGTTGTGTGTGTGTGTGTGTGTGTTGTGCTGTGTGGTGTGTGCATGTGCGTTGTGTGTTTGTGTGTGTGTGTGTTTTCGTGTGTTGTGTATGGTAAACATTTTGATTGATTCTCAATATACATGTATAAAATTGTTCTCAAGGTCGTCCCCACATCCGGAGGGTATTATTGTCGTCTTCGGTTGTTCTCTTCCCCTCCCCCCTCTCGCACGTAGTCACATGAAATCTCCGCTCCCCAATATTGACTTACTTTTCTAATCATTTTCGACTGAAAAAAAGAAGACATGATCAAAGATAAGAGACGCTCAAATGCAAATGTGGCTTTTTTTTTCCCCGGAACCCGACATTGGCCTCCATAATAGCGAACGGTTTGAGGCAGGGTGGTTCTAATATATAGCAAACAATGTATTTCAGCACTTGAGCGAACTTTACTTCGTTAAGTGGAGGCCGAGGGGAACATGCATGTATTGAATCGGGACTTTTAATATCGTTCATCGCATGAACTTTCTGGTGTTACAACTGCTATCGAAAATTTATCATTATCACCATCACGTTACTTAATGTAAAATGAAAGAAGCCATGAATCCACCAGGACAAAAGGCGTGTGTAATTTCCCACGTATTTGATATCGATTAAATTTAAATAATGTGTAAAAAAAATATGTATACAGCGATGAGTGAAAATTATCACGTCCTGATCTTAATTTCATGATAATCACAGAGGCACACTTACACACAGCAAGATAAACTAAAAAAAAATGGGGATACTATAGTTATCTAATGACTTGAAAGTTTAGTTAGTGAAAGTTCATAGCTACCGGCAGGTGCCAATTTACGTGGCAATTCCTTTTAACGAAGGCAAACTTGGTTAGTATTTATCTTTACGATTCCATTTCTATTTTATTGCTTTGATTTATTTGTTGATTTAGGAAGTAAGCATTCTTGCTTAGAACTAACTTTCCTTTTGTTTGAAAGTGATAATAGTTCAGATTGCAAGCGGAGGAAATTAGCAGCCGCTCAAAATGCAAATGTGGCTTTTTTTTTTAAATACGCGAAGTTGGTTCGGCAGATCCTCTACCTAAATAACGTCTCGGTGAAGTGTTGACTTAGGACCAGCTTAATGATTGACACAAGAGTCCTATGTCGATATAACTCCTTGGTTGGAGATGTATAAGTCGATTTCCGTATTTAGCAAATTCGTGGCATTGAAACAGTCATAGAACAACAAAATGTGTACATGGATGTGAGTCGATTTTCGACGGCGTTAGATCAAAAGGCTGGCCACTTCGAGTGGCGTTTTGTCCGGTGTGTGTTTGGTGTGTCTTGTCTCGCTTGTATTTGTTGTGTTGTGTTGTGTGTGTGTGTGTGTGTGGTGTGTGTGTGTGTGTCGTGTGTGTGTGTGTGTGTGTGTGTGTTGTGTGTGTGCGCGCGTGTGTGTTTGTGTGTGTGTGTTTGTATGTTGTGTTCGTGTGGTTGTGTATGGTAAACATTTTGATTGATTCTCAATACATGTATAAAATGGTGTTCTCAGGTCGTACGCCCATCCCCGAGGGTATTATTTCGTCCTTCGTATGTTTCTCTTCCCCTCGCCCCCTCCTCGCAGCTAGTCACATGAAATCTCCGCTCCCGAAATTTGACTTACTTTTCTATCATTTTCGACTGAAAAAAAGAATCATGATCAAGATAAGAGAGGCTCAAGAATGCAATGTGGCTTTTTTTCGCCTCCGGAACCCGACTTGGCCTCGCATAATAGGCGAACGGTTTGAGGCAAAGGGTGGTTCTAAATATACAGCAAACAATGTATTTCAACACTGGTTGAGGCGAACTTTAACTTCGTTAAGTGGAGGCCGAGGGAACAATGCATTGTTGTGAATCGGGAACTTTTATATCGGTTGCATCCATGAACTTTCTGGTGTTAAAGCTGTATCGAAATTTATCAGTTAATCACCCAATCACGTTACTTAATGTAAATGAAAAGAACCGCGAATGAATCCACCAGCAAAATGGCGTGTGTATTTCCACGTATTTGATATCGATTAAAAAATGAATGTGCTACAAAAAAATATGTATAGCGATGAGTGAAATTATCCGTCCTGATCTTAAATTTTCAATGATAATCAAAGCACAAGATAAACTGAAAAAAAAAATGGGATACGAGTTTCCTAATGAATTTGAAAGTTAGTTAGTGAAAGTTCTATAGCTCACCTGGCAGGTGCCATTAGCGTGGCAAATTCTTTAAGCGAAATGCAAACTTGGTTAGTATTATCTTTACGATGCCATTTCTATTTTAGTTGCGTTGATTTATTTGTTGACTTAAGGAAAAAGTAACATTCTTGGCTTAGAACTAACTTTCGCTTTTGTTTGAAAGTGCATAATAGTTCAGTATTGGAGCGGGATGGAAATTAGCAGCGCTCAAAATGGCAAATGTGGCTTTTTTTTTTTGAATACCCGAGTTGGTTCCAGATCCTCTACTAAAATAAGCGTCTCGATGTGAGTGTTGACTTAGGAGCTGCAGCTCATTTGATTGAACAAAAGAGTCCTATATATTGGTCGATATAACTCCTTGGTTGGAGAATGTAAAGATCGAATTTCCGTAATTTAGCAAAATTCGGTGGCATTTGAACAAGTCATAGAACGAACAAAATGTGTAGCTGATGTGCAGTCGATTCTTCGAGCGTATTAGATCAAAGGCGGCCTTCGAGTGGGTTTGTCGTGTGTGTTTTGGTGTGTCTGTCCTCGCTGTATTTGTTTGTATGTGTGTGTTGTGTGTGCGCGCGTGTGTTTGTGTGTGTGTGCGCGCTTGTGTTTTGTTCTTGTTGTGTGTGTGTGTTTTGTGTGTGTGTGTGTGTGTGTGTGTGTGTGTGTGTGTGTGTGTGTGTGTGGTGTGTGTGTTGTGTGTGTGTGTGTATGTTGTGTGTGTGCCGTGTGTGTTTTGTATGTGTGTTCGTGTGGTTGTGTAGGGTAAACATTTTGATGATTCCTCATACATGTATAAAATCGTGTTCTCAGGTCGTCCCCCATGCCCGCAGAAGGGTAATTATTTCGTCTTCGTATGTTCTCTTCCGCCTCCCCCTGCCTCGCACTAAGTCCAGCAATGAAATCTCGCGCTCGCCAAATTTGAGTTACTTTTCTATCATTTTGCGCACTGAAAAAAAAAGATGCATGATCAGATAAGAGAGGCTCAAAATGCCATGTGGCCTTTTTTCCGCCCCGGAACCCGACTTGCCTCCATATATAGCGAACGGTTTGAGCAGGGTTGTTTAAATATTACAGCAAACAATGTATTTCACAACTTGATGGCGAAACTTTAGGCTTCGTTAAGTGGAGGCGCGGAGGGGAACATGCATTGTGTGAATCGGGACTTTTATATCGGTTCATCCATGAATATTTCTGGTGTTAAACTGTATCGAAATTTTATAGTTATCACCGATCACTTACTTAAATTAAAATGAAAAAGAACCATGAATCCACCAGGCAAAAGGCGTGTGTATTTCCACGTGATTTTGGAATATCGATTAAAAAAATGAAATGTGTACAAAAAAATATGTATAGCGATGAGTGAAATATCCGTCTGATCTTAATTTCAATGATAATCACAAGGCAGCAAGATAAACTGAAAAAAAAATGGGGGATACCGTAAGTTTCTAATAATTTGAAAAGTTAGTTAGTGAAAGTCATAGCTCACCGCAGTGCCATTACGTGGCACTTCCTTTTAACGAAAGCAAAACTTGGTTAGTATTATCTTTAGCGATTCCCATTTCTATTTTAGTTGCGTTGATTTAATTTGTTGATTAAGGAAAAGTAACAATTCTTGCTTAGAACTAACTTTCCTTTTGTTTGGAAAAAGTGATAATAGTTCAGATGGAGCGGGAGAAATTAGCAGCGCTCAAAATGCAATGTGGCTTTTTTTTTGAATAACCCGAGTTGGTTGCCAGATCCTCTAACTAAACTAACGTCTCGTGAGTAATTGAACTTAGGAGCAGCTTATTGATTGACATAAAGAGTCGCAATTGTCGATATAACTCCTTGGTTGAAGAAGTAAAGATTGAATTTTCCATGTAATTTAGGAAACTTTGGTGGCATTGAAAAGCGGGATGGGATAAAACCCTAACTGAGCAACCGAGCAAAATGTATATGGAGTATGAAATTTTTGTATGTAAGTATAAAGCGAAAAACCCGGGTTGAAGTTTGTGTCATTCATGGTGTAGTGAGTTTGCTTGGCTGATAAGGTTTTTTCAAAGCATTAAAATGATGTGAATATCGTTATGATGAACAAAAACAAAGAAAACAAAAATCTAAAATCTAAATGTTTTTGCTAATTGAGTGGCCACCAGAGACTACATCTGACAGGCAGATTGGGTCCTACATTTTCGATTTCGAGCGTTTAGATCAAAAAGTTAGGCTGGCCCTGAGTTTGTATGTCGGCTGTGTGTGTGGATATGTCTGTTCTGACTCTGTGTTTGTGTTGTGTGTGTGTGTGTGTGTGTGTGTGTGTGTGTGTTTTGCGTGCGTAACGTGTGTGTGTTTTGTGGTTGTTGTGTTTTGTGTGTGGTGAGAGTTGGTGACAGCATTATAATCTAATGGAAGCCTTGATGGGGGGAAAAACATGATTACACTGAGAAGAAAACATGGCAAAAACATCAATGACGTGTATCGTGTATCGTTATTATGCGGAGAGATAGACACAGGTTAATTACCATATATCCGCATGAACGTAAAAGGCTATTGTTAGCAGCGCGAACTTCACTGGCGGACCACATAGAGGATTACTGTCAATACCGGAGTAGATGCAGACCAAAACGACGATTAGCAGTTTATTCAAACTTTACAGGCAGAACTTACAATACATATCCCTGGCAATATTAATAGTAGCAGGTAATTGGTCGAAGAAGAAAATCAAGAGAATCATGTATTATGTTGAAACAAGCTTTCAAAAGAATCTCATCGCAAGGCACAACATAATATGGCCCAATTTATTTCACACACAGACATGTATACACACACAAACACCAACAACACACACACAACACACAACAGCACACACACATACACACACACACACTTACACACACACAATACACACACACACAACGCGGGCGGCACTGGGTCGGAGGCTCGTAAAAAGTTTACAAACGGAAAGAGATTTTCTCAAAATACTCTCGTCCGTGTTGAAATTCTTGTGCCTCCTTCTGTGAAGACAGATCAAACATCTTCTCTCATGTATTACAGAATCATGGTTAAGAAAATAAGAGGGTAGGGTAAAGTGGGAGTCTACTCTTTTTCAACTGCTAGATATATGTCCATGCCACTAACCAAATTAAAGGATATGTTGGATTAAACAAGATTATAGTGATAACAAGTCTTAAGAGGATATAAACTGCTGAATGATCTGGATTTAGATCCTTTAATCCAAATTCTGTATAGATACCAAATGTGATGTGTTTTTAGCGGCGCGAGTTGAGAATAAGCCAACTAAGGAAGAGTTAAAGGGCTGTTTTCCTAATGACATAAACATTCATTTAATTTCTTCTTTA
>JZLH01S0316267.1:1859-14917 GCA_001188425.1 Eucidaris tribuloides
TCTACGTACATGTCGTAAGTTAATGCAGAATTTATTACAGTAATGAGATACGTCTTTGCGATCAGACCTTGTAATAGATCAAGAACTGATCCTGATATTGAAATTTAACTCCATGAATATGATATGATTTACTGCGAAATGAAAAATGCTGGCATATGTTCGTATATTCGTATGATATTTGAGTAATGACTGAAGTGCCTCTATAGAAGGCGAAGATTTCTTGTCAAGAGTGGGGGAAGGATAATGCGGGGAATAGTGGGTAGGAAATTTACAACGAAATAGTAATCTGGAGCTATTCGTGATTATATGGAAATACGTGTATGAAAAAAGGTGTGTGTAAGGGTTGCAGGAAAATGTGGGTTGATCTTGATATAACCGATATCTATAACATTGGATTGTACTTGTGGACATTATTTAGTATTTTTTCACTTTCATTGTATTAAAAAATTGATGTGGTATTAAGTGATTATACTGGAAATTTTGCTCGAGCAGAAAATTTAGAAATGCACCATTGAAAATTCCGCTTGTTGTATATATACTTTGGCTTAAAATAAATTGAAACAACTTGGAACCTATATTAAAATGACATTATTAAAACAAGTATCAGAATGAATGATTACGTTTATGATTTACGGTGACGGTGACAAGTCTGCGTACTTATATTTTGAGGTGAAATAAATTTTTAATGCAAAGGTATTTTATTTCTTATAGAAACATAGTTCGAGGTGACACTGTACATTTGTTAAAAATATCTAATAAGCGATATTTCCATTATTTCGATATGAAGCAAGGTACTATAATGTCTTGAGGAATTAGTTACAGCTGTTGATAACCAATTATAAACTCTTTTGAATTTTTATCACCAGTTGTTGATTCTTATTACTCGTATAATGTGCTCTTATTACACGTTGCTCTTCGTTTATGCCGGGGTTTATGCAACCTAATTAAATTTACTTTTTTTCTTATTTCTTTCTCCTATTTCTTCACTATTTTCCAGCTATTAACGAGCCTTATTGGCCTTTGTCGTGTACCCAAGGAGCTTCCTTAGAGTATCATACCTTAAAGACGCTATATAACACCGTGGAATACCCGTTTAAAAAAATTGTCGAACTTTGCTATCTGACATATCTGACAGTATTTGAATGGACAAATAAACACCCTAGAACACAAAAGTTTGGACAGTTATGCTGTAACTAGTACAATATGTGCAGATACAAATTGGCACATTAATTATTCTCAGCCAATAGGAAATTCTGTAACACTGCAGTCTATGGGGGAAACATGGAATGGTCTGTCAATGATTTTCATTTTTTTAAAGCACTTAATGATCGTTTTAAACTGTAATTTTTTTCTGGGCTTCATTTTTAGACCGTATCAGAGATACTAGTTGCATGGGGAATCATGTAGCTCAGATTTTTAAAACTCATGGAAACATTGTTATACAATGTATTTAATGGATTTTACGCTACCGTCATTATTATCCTATGTTCTAATACTCTTATTCTTGCTAGGACTCCGATCTATGTTAACTTCAAGACCACCAAGGACAACAATTTGGGCATCCCGCAACCAGCCTGCAACAACTGTGGCAATTGCGTTGGTGGCTGCAACACGGGTGCGAAGAATACCCTCAACATGAACTACATCCCAGATGCTCATGCGCACGGTGCGAAGATATTTACAGAGGTATGTACATGTAAATTCCTGCCCCTCCGTTTCATTTGTGCTACACACACACACACACACACACACACACACACACACACACACACACACACACACACACGACACGACACACGCACACACACACACACACACACACACACATAATTATAGAGATAGATAGATAGATAGATAGATAGATAGATAGATAGATAGATAGATGGATGGATGGAAAGAAGATATGTAGATACGAGATAGGTTGATAGATAGATAGATAGATAGATAATAGATAGATAGATGAGTTGCCTGATTTACTGGTAAGGAATTAGTTACTTCTCGTGTGCAAGTATACACTGTACATTACGTATTTGTGTTATCTATTATTTTGGTTAATTTCCTTTGAATTTATTTTTATCCATTCATTTAAGCTTGCACCTGTGTCTGTATCGGACTGTGTCTGCCACTAATTGATGATAGTAAATTTGTTTAAGTAGGTCATCATATTTACTGTACTGTTGGATTAAGAGTCTTTTCTTTTGCATTCTTCTCCTTCAAGATCCAAGTCAACGCCGTAACTTGGAATGACGAAAACGGATACTGGGTCGTCTACTTTCATGATTTTCACCAGGATACCTTCGTCAAGAAAGAGCGAATAGTGAGAGCTACAGTTGTCGTTCTTGGAGCCGGTTCCCTGGGATCTACCCGTATTCTCCAGAACTCCTCTGCTCGTGGCCTGGATCTTTCTCCTCAACTCGGACAGCGATTCACCACCAACGGAGATCAACTGACCATCAGTTACAATGGCAGTCGTAACATCCGGCCCATTGGTATCGAGCTGGAAGACTTGGAGTCGGCGGACGAAGGTCCCGGTCCATGCATCACGAGCATCATGGACCTGCGAAGAGAACATGGAGCTCCCTTGAATGACGGGTACTTGCTGGAAGATGGTACACCGCCCTCAGTCCTGGACACTGCCTACAAGATTCTTCTGAAAACGTCCGCGGGTGAAGACACGACACCCAGTGAAGATGAGCTGAAAGAGTTCATCCGTTCTATCACTGGTAAAGCCGTCGACAATACCCTCGCCTTTCTGTCTATGAGCCACGATTCGTCCAGTGGACGCATCGTGCGAGATCAAGAGAACGACCGCGTCTGGGTAGATTACCCCGAAATTGGAGATGAGGAAAATTTCCAGAAAATTTACGATGCTGCCAGAAAAGCCTCGACCACACTCAAGGGGGAGTTAATTCCAAACCCAATTTGGAAGGGAGTTCTACCACAAATAACGGGTAGAAGCGCCATCGTAACCGTGCATCCGCTTGGGGGATGTGGCATGGGAGAGTCAGGAAAGACGGGTATGAATGCTTTCATGACGAGGAATTAAGCACCACGATTAAGTCGAGTTTAGTTTGATAAAAATGGAACTTCTTTTCAGCAGAATGAAACAATTTGAGAAATATATAAGACAAAATCTACATCAAAGACTTTGGTCATTTTCACATTTTTTTTTGTATCTGCTGTCTGGAGAAATAAATCATGTGATAGCTGGTAAAACGTATCATTACTTCATAAATCAAGGGAAATAGTCGCATGTTGTACATAACATCTCCAACGAGATTTTCACTATGCCTCACAACTTGTGCATTTTACCTCAAGCCGCAGTTCTATCAAATGATCAAGAAAGTGTATCTGTGTTTTCAATATATGGTCAGGTGAACGGGAAATGTTGCAAATATCCAGCTTGTCAGTACGGAATCGAACCTTATAATCTATCTTCATGAGTATGGTAGAGATGTCTAGTACAGGATTAATATCGTTTGGACACTATATGAGAAAACATGGGAGTTTATGGTGGCAACTGAGACCAAAATTGTCATTTGCATTTAGTACTATTTTGAAACAGACTAAGAATACTAAGTTAAATCGCACAGAAAAGTCTGGAACAGGAGGCGTCCAGATGTGGGGGCAGGGGGGCGGGATCGCCCCAATGAAATGTTGGGGGGGGGGGGCAAAAAACATATCGATTTGCGCCCCCAATAATTTAAATTTGAAAATTCACCCGATATATGTTTAAAAAGCATTGGAAAGCACTAATAACTAAATTCTTAATCATTGGCAAAAAATACTATAAACATACAAAATTGCCAATTTTCAAAAATTTGTATTATAATTTGGCGTGCGAAAATTGTGGACATTTTTTCATTTTTGACCCCCAATCCGAAACATGGATCAAACCCACTGTCTGGAAGTTGGAACAGTTGTTGGAAGAAGAATATGAGGGACATACTTAGTACCGTATCACGTTATTTTCACTCCTTCCACAACTACTTGTATATTTTATCATTCCGTAGAACTAATCACGCTGTAATCCTGCATTTCGTTGATATGCATAACAGGTGTCGTCGATCATTCGGGAGAGGTTTTCAGAGGCGAGAGCCAGGACACCTATCCTAACCTGCTCGTCGTAGATGGCGCTGTCATGCCACGAAGTCTCGGAGTCAACCCAACCCTGACCATAGGCACGATCACTGAACGGTGCGTACGTCTGCTCGCTGAACGAAATGGATGGACCATAGATTATGATGCTGTAAAGAAAATTGGTAGGTATTAGACATTGTTAACCCTTTCAATACAACTCTCAGAATATCCAATCCAAAGTCTATGGGGTTTTGTTTCAATGGTACTGAGAGGGTTAACTACGGGTCATCCCCACAAAACCGAAGGCCTGCTGGACTGAATATCTCTCATACAGACACATACTGATTCTTCCGAAAAATCTGCATGAAAACAAATGCTTTCAGCAGTTTTGTGAAGTTATGTTATTAAATGGAAAGGAATGGCTTTGAAAAGTTTACAACTTCATTTTGTACTAACATAAATATCATTTTGTATTGGTATCATTGTCAGTCTCGCGGCTGACTCTAACCGTTAAACATATACATTGATTCATTTTCATTAGTTTTCTTTATTTTTTTGAAAACAAGTATATTAAATATGATTGATGAAATGAAACCAATATTAAGATAACTTTGAAGATAAAACTATATCATGCAGATGGTTTACTGTTCAGTTAAATTGTTAACATTTGATATATTAATCAATATTTACATTCGCTTCGATTTTATCAGGACAATGGAAGTTGTTTTGAAATTAAAATCCACTGAAATCATGTTACTTTTATTTATACATTGTAGTGTAGCTAGTGAAATCATTGAGAAAGGACAATAGAAGGGGGCAGATGTATGACAGGAAATGATGGAAAGCTAAGCTTCAGTGTGAGGAGAATGAGTGAGATCAGAGGCTGAAAGCTGACATGGGCCAGTCGAGAGGGTTAATCGGGAAAAGGTTGTGAAGGCAATGGGCAAATGAAAACAGGCAAGGCTGCTGGACCCTTGGGTGTGAGTGTTGAGATGATTAGTGCGAGCGGGGAGATAGGGGTCGGTGTGATGATGGAGATGTGTCAGAGAGTTTTAGATGGTAGAGGGATGCCGGATGAGTGGGCACTGAGTGTGGTGGTCCCAAGTTTCAAAGAAAAAGAAGATGCAATGAGCTGTTCGTGGTACGTATAGGGGCGTGAAGTTGTTGGAGCATACAATGAAGATAGTGGAGAGGGTTTTGGGAGATAGACTTCGGAGAATAGTGAAAATGGGTGAGATTTAATTTGGTTTTATGCCAGGAAAATGAACGATAGACACACTGTTTTATCTGAGGAGACTGCAAAAAATAGTATCGAGCTAAGCGCTAGGGGAAGAAGTTGTACATGTGTTTTGTTGATATACAGAGAAGGCTCTTGAGAAAGAGGGGTATACTGGAGGCAATGGTTAGAGCGGTGATGAGTTTGTATGAAGGAGCTAAGACAAGAGTTAGAGTTGGGTAAGAGTTGTCTGAGCAGTTTGATATGAAAGTGGGTGTGCATCAAGGTGCTGTCTGCTGTGTTGTCTGATTTTTGTAATTGTGATTGATGTGGTTACGGAGAGTGCAAGAAAAGGTTTGATGAAGGAGATGCTGTGTGCTGATAACTTGGTTTTGATGAGTGCATGATGGAATGAGTGAAATGTTCTGGAAGTGGAAGAGGGCCTTTAAGGGTTTGAAGGTAAATCTTGGGAAGACAGAAATGGTGGTGAGTGGAGCAAAGGAAGGAGTATCAGTGAGTAGACCTATGCAGCAAGTGTGGAAAGAGGGTAGGGCAAATTCAGTGTTGTGTGAGAAATGTGGGAGATTGATCACTGTTTATTCAAGCCGATTCACAAAGATGAACAGAGTGGACCCGAGGCTGGCAAGAGATTTTGTGTGTGGAAAATGTGAGGAAAGATCGGGAAGGATGGTGCAACAGGTGGAAAAGTTGCGTGACAAGGTGGAAACGGTGAAAGAGATTTCGTATTTGGGGGACAGGGTGAGTGTGGGTGGAGGGTGCAGGGCAGCTCTGACAGCGAGAGCATGATTTGGATGGGTGAAGTTTGGGGAATGCAGAGAGTTTTATATGGGAAAAGGTTTCCTTTGAAGATGAAAGGAATAGTTTATATGAATTGCGTGAGATCGGCGATATTGTATGGGAGTGAGACATGGTGTTTGAGTGAAAACGAGACGGGGATTCTGAGACGACTGAGAAAGCAATGGTGAGAGCGATGTGTGGTGTGAAGCTGATGGACAGGAAGAAGACTGAGGATTGATGCAAATTTGGGGTCTGGAAGAAGCGGTGGATTAGATAGCGAAGGCGAATGGAGTACCTTGGTATATGGACTGTGTTGAGGAGGGATGGTGATTATGTTTTGAGAAGGGCATTTGAGATTCAGGTGGATGGTCACAAGGAAAGGGCAACCAAAGAAGACATGGAAGAAGCAAGTGGTGGAGGAGAGTAGGATGGTTGGAATGAGGAAGGAGGATGCACCGGATAGGGTGAAGTGGAGGGAGGGGGTAAGGGCAATTTCTGTGATTGCGAGGTAAATCCAGCCACCTCCGTAGTCGGGGACAAAACCGAATTTATAAGCCGGATTGATGCTGGTACTACTACTGTATAAATAGGGAATTAAGTTGGGAAATGCAATAGGAAATTAATGAGGAAACTAATTGTTTTTCAATATACAGATGATGGTGTAAAAAAAGAGAAACGACCGGGGATTCGCTTCACGGAGCGCATGGCGGGCCACCTAACTGTAGATGGCGTAGCTCATCCTTGTGAATTTATCTTAACGATCGAGAGTAATGACGTCCAGTTCATGTTGGAAGAAGACGAACACCACGAAGCTGCGCTACACGGTTTTGTGTCGTGTGAGGCGCTCTCTAGGTACCCGCTGACTGTTTCCAAAGGAGTATTTCACCTATTCAGACCGAGTGAAGATCACGTTGAAACGAAAGAGATGGTGTATGAAATGGCGCTTCATGATCACGAAAAGAGTTACTACTTCAAGGGCATCAAAATCGTCCACAAGGACTCTCTTCTAGAGATAGGCGTCGGTGATACAACCACACTGGCCATCACCGTCAGCAAAGGGGACGCACCTGGTGGGCCTGAGGTGGGGACTGGTCGACTGGTAATCAAGCTCTCTGATTTCATTCAGCAACTGTCGTCAATTGAGGTAACATCTACCGACAGCAAGCTGGAAAAGCTGAAATGGTCTGCCAAATTTGGACACTTCTTTGCCGGTATCCTCCTCGACGTCTATGGCATCTTTTCTCCGTCCAAACTCAGTACACCTTTTGGCCCCGAATCACCTCCGCGCGAGAAGCGTCCTCTGAAGCTCAATGGCATAAAACCAGAAGTTCATCACATACAAGCCACTGATGGAGTTCCTTTGGTTTTGAAACGTTACAAGGGAGGCTCGAAAGGACCAATACTACTTCTTCACGGGCTAGGAGTGTCAAGTCTCATCTTTACCCTAGATACCATCGACACTAATCTGGTTGAATTCCTCGTTGAAAACTGGCTTTGACGTCTGGACACTGGACATGCGGTACTCCATCTTACTGTGTTCCCACCAACAAGAAGGATACATCAATGTTGCGGGAGAGAGAGACCTACCACCCGCAGTAGATTACATCATCGATATCACTGGCTCACCTGATATCCAGGCACTTGTCCACTGTGCCGGAGGAGCAACGATGCACACGGCACTCCTCGGTGGGCACCTCGATGGCAAAATCCGATGTCTCGTCGCGTCACAGGCAGGGTTCTGCATTACCGCGGGTACTCTCAACAAACTAAAGTCCCACGCTCGTTTGTCCACATTTCTTCACGGACTAGGAGTCAACGGCTTGACTGCCAGCCCCGATGGCGAACGTTCGTGTTATACCAGAATCCTCAACTTCTTCTTTGGTGGCATCGCCAGGATAACCACGGACTATGACGAGCACTGTGGTAGTGATGTCTGTCACCGGGTCACCTTCATGTACAATCTCCTGTGGGCGCATCATAACCTAAACCAACTCACTCACGACACTCTTCACGAGTGGAACGGTTTTGCTCACGCGACCATGTTCCGCCACTTTTCAGCCTGCGTGCGTAAAGGCCGCGTCGTTGATCACCACGGAAACGACGTGTTCCTTCCAGACTTTGATCTTGGACTGAAATCGGACAGATACAGAGCAGCGATGAGGCATCTCGATCTTCCAATCCTCTACTTCAGTGGAGTCGACAACGTGTGTTGGCATCCGGACACGACCCAACGCAGTTTTGATCGCTGTAAGGAGGCCAACCCCGATCAGCACTACGAGCGATTTGAAGTGGAGAAGTACAGGCATCTCGACTGCATTATGGGAAAGAACGCCGCTATCGATGTGTATCCCAAAATTTTGCCATTCCTCGAGAAATATGCATAATAACTATGCGGTATGACACAGGAAGATCACTTATACAAAATTTGTATGACAGTGCTGTGCTAGTAACATTTTTATTATGCTTCAGTACAGTTGTTGTAGCCTACCTCAAATAAGTGTTGAAAACTTGCTTTGTCCACCATAGTTTCACTACCTTATGCTACGGTCACAAATACGAAAAATATGCCTGCTCGGCGGCCGGGAGGCGAGTTTTTAACCAATTTCGGCCGGTCACCGAGCGGCAGCCACCCAGCCACCACTGGTTTTTATGGCATCGTTCTGTCGCCACTGAAGTTCTAGCACGCAGTTAAAATTCAAGCAGCGACTGCTCGATTCCACTCGCCGCCCAAAATAGCCCGGCACCCGGATAGGTGCAGTCCGTGGACTCCATGGAAGAACAGAATCATTTTGTTAATGATTCTGAAATGGGCTTTCCATCGTTTTCTGTACACTATGTAATAGTTCTTTCTTTGTGTTTTATATATATGTATATATTGTATTGATCTTTTTACGGATACGGAAATAAAACAAACAAACAAACAAACAAACAAACCTATCTAATCGAGCGGTCGCCGTCGAACAATTTAGGTGAGAAATCGAAGCCTCTGAATCAAGGCTGCTGAGTGGTCGTCACCGGGTCGCCGAACAGTTGCCGCTGGGAGATTGGTCGGGCACTGGGCGGGTGAATACAAAATTGGTCGGCATCTGGATGGCGCCCGCTCGGCGTCTGCCCGGTCACCGCTAAGGCACTCTTCAGCGCGCTCCACATGAGACAACAGCTAGATATTTTGTACAAAGTTTTAAAAAGACTACATGCATTTTTTTTTTTTTAACAGATTTCACTGAATAAAAATGCCAAAAGCACAGGAGAACACCAAGGGGGCAGGGGGAAAGGTGGATGTTTTGTCGATTTCCAGTGGGGCAGCCACATAAATATAACCTAATTGCCTGTGAATTAATTCCTTGAGGAGCCCAGCGGTTTGCCGCCAGTACGCCTTTATACCTGCAGATGCCCTACCGATCACCCGCAGGCCACCGGGTGATTTCTTTAAAAATCGCATGATAGCTGGTTGGAAACCGTCAAATCGCCAGATGGCCAGTGGGAGACCGGCCGGGAATCGGTTAGTCATCAGTCGGTCACCGCCTGGTTGCCGCGCGGAGAAGCTCCCTCGATTTTGCCATCTTTTAAACCTAAAACCGAACAGCGTCTGACAAGGCACCGCCTGGGTATCGCTGAGGCTTTACAGCCCGCTTAACGTCTCCAAAAACCGTTTGGCGATGCCTAAATTCCAGCGGCGCCCGAGCAGGCTATAAATCGGTCGGTCGCCGCTTTGATTTGTGACCACTGCATAAAACATATCATCCTCAATTGATAAACTGAGACTAATTGCACTTACCAGTCATTTTGTAAAACTTGCCGAACTCCTTGTCTGTAAGATACTGCTCGCTGATATTAGTAGAAAGAAAAATTGATCCCCACCAGTATAGAAATTGGCCGGGTATGTCAACCTCTCACTACCTGGTAGATCTACTGGAATATTTGTATTCACATTCAGCTGACAAGATATATATCATCAACGGTGGAGATGAGTCAGATGACAGATTTTTCCAAAGCTTTTGACTTGGTTCATCACAACACTGCAATTCAGAAGATCAACGCACTGGGTGCCAGACCAGAACTAATACCATGGTTGTCCAGCTTCGTGTCAGAGTAAACACATCAAGTCAGATACCGTGACAAACTTTCAGAACCAGGGTACACACAGGGTACACGTCTAGGACCAATCCTTTTTCTCGCCATAGTGAACGACGCACTAGATGATTCAATCATACCGAGGTGGAAATATGTCGACGACTTGACGATAGCTGAAAACCGAAAATAAATCCCAAAAAGCAACATATCGCAAATTGTCCTTGAGTTGGAAACATGGTGTGAAGCCACGCGCATGAATATAAATTCAACTAAATGTCAATTCCTCAAAAATCATTTGGCAGACAGTCCGTAGACCGCGAACCTGTTATGATTTCCAATCAACCGATCCCAAAATGTGACCATGTAAAATTACTGGGAGTTACAATCCAGAATGACCTGAAATGGAACAATCATCTATCCGACGTTGTCTCAAGGTCAAGTAGAAAATTGTACATGCTGAGAACCCTCAAAAAGTTCGGCCTTTCAGCAGATGACTTAATGTCCGTATACCGTATATCAATCGTACATCAGACCCATCACCGAGTACTTTGCGCCAGTTTGGAACTCTTCACTTACCTGAGCGGAATCGGAACAGATAGAGGGTAGGCCCCCTATACAAAAATGGCACAACGTATCGTTGTGCCAAACCTACGAGAATGCCCTCTACAAAACTTACTACTTTGTCGGAAATACGTGTCCAATTGTGTGTTAAGTTTGTAAAATCAATTCAGACAAAATTTCCGCAACGGTTACCACCAAAGCAGTCTGAACTCCGTGCACTGCATTTCAGAGATCAATACAGACCTTTAAAATGTAGAACCGAGCGCTATCGGAAAAGGCTCTCTCCCATTCATATTGAGACTTTTAAAGCAAAATTGAAACAAGAAGTGACATTTGACTTTCATGAATTTTTAACCCTTATATTTATGAAATCTCTTCAATCTATTAATCTATTTTATTGAATATCTTAACATTTGATCAATAGAAATCTTGTTTTAAACGATCATACTGTATAATTAGTTTATAACCTAGCCATTTGTAAAGCTTTTGATTTTGATACTTTGTATTTGACATTTGATTTTTACCAGGTTCATATTACATTGACTTTTTTCCGTGCCTCATATTTTCAATTTCTGCCACTTTACCGTTATATTTATGAAACTCTCTTTAATATATTAATCTATTTTATTGAATATTTTAACATTTGATTAATAGAAACCTTGTTTTAAACGATCATACTATATAATTAGTTTATAACGTAGCCATTTGTAAAGCTTTTGATTTTGATACTTTGTATTTGACATTTGATTTTCACCAGGTTCATATTACATTGACTTTTTCCCGTGCCTCATATTTTCAATTTCTGCCACTAGTGTATAACAATAATTCACTTTCTTAATCATATTTTACTTTTATAAAATCCTATTTATCTTCTTCATTTTGTATGTAATTTTTTTTATTGATTTTTACCATGTAAATTCACTTGTAAATTAGCCTATTGGCTACTGACAGTTGAATAAAATACCTCAAATTGAATTGAATTGAATTAGTTTTTACACATTTTATTCCTTAAACTCTTGAATATATAACAGAACTTTCACACTATTTATATCAGGTTTTGCTTTATCCAAATTGGCATTTAATCGTTGTTTTCATGTCCTCTTAATCAGTACGTAAATGTAATTTGTAACGTAATGGGGATGGTGTTAATTTTTTGATCGGAACATGTTCCAGATTTTTACAGTTAGTGTTTTTTTTTTATTTGTTAGTCATACATATAGCATACGAAAGACAGATAACAGAAACAAGAAGTGAAATAGCGCCCCCATATCAATTACATAAGTATAATCTTGTTATGCATATTCTGTTTTATTCGTTTGTTACAACTGGATCAGTGAATGAGCTGAAGTTGCAAATGAGTAGAACATATAAAACAATCACATTGTATTTTAGTTTACAATCATAAAAAACTTAACGCATTTTAAATGTAATAGCTATTTCTGTTTTTTTTTTAACAATGACGTGCATTCTTTACCCTAGTAAAATTATCATTAGTAATGAATATGATTTTATATCCACCAAGAAACTACTTCTACAAGAGCCCTGCACCGTTTTGCCTCTGTTTCCATTCTGTCCCTGCACACACGGCAATCTAAAATTACTCGAAGGGCTATCACATGATTGAGTTAAACACTTATTCTAACGATCCCTGCATTTTTTCCAACCAACTTTTTTTCGATTCAAAAATATCAGTTATTAATTCTATAGAAGTTACAATGTTAAAATGTAATTCTTTCATTGTATTATGCTAAATAAGTCATAATTGCGTATGTATTATATTTCTTGTAAATCATTGAAACAATTCAATATTGTTCTTTTGTATATCTTGAAAACGTGATTTTTGTTACTTTATACATTATGAAAAAAATGCAGAAAACAATAAATGAAATGAAACGAAAAAGACATACTGTACCGTATATATTACATTATTTATTCAATTTAATACATTTCATATAATGTTCTGCTTGTGTTAATAATATATCCCATTGTTTTGTAAATAGTGATTTTCATCTCTTATTTCTATCCTTCCGTGGCTTCTTGATAGACCAATTTGTGTTGTGACTGAAGGTCTCTCCTGCATTTGGAACACTGAAAGACAAAAGGAAAAAGAAAGGAAAAAAGAAAGAAAGAGAAAAGAAAGAGAGAATGAAAGAAAGAAACAAAACAAACAAACAAACGAGAGAAAGGAAGGAAGAAACGTTTTTCATTCGAGCTACATGTTCTTCATGCGTTTTCACAAGATGTGAAACAAGTTTTTTTTATTTCATATTTCATATTTATTTTATTTTCATTCCATTGTAAGCATAATTACAAAATAAATTTTATTTCA